>CM049817.1:613535-621035 GCA_027422435.1 Schizopygopsis pylzovi
CTCGAACGAGTCTTCCTTTCTTCATAAATCTCGATGTGGAGGTTGAGAAGGAGTGGATAAAGCTATTTTTTCTCGTATTCATAGGTTTCAGCATACTAGTTATGCTGACGTTGAGGGTATGCGTGAAAATGGCTATGAGGGGATGCCCCCTGTGCAAGAGATGATAGCCAGCTTATCTCTCTGTGGGCGAGACATCCTCTCTCAAGGCTCCCTCCTTGCCATCTAAGCCCCTGAATCTTACTTAAATGGCAGGGCATATGCAGCAGCAGGTCAGACTGTCGCTTTGTTGCACACTAAGGCGTACCAGACTGATCTGCTGAAAGACCTGGATAAGGTTCTATAAAGTCCAGGTCTGAGCCCGAACAACTAGGGGTCCTAGCCCATCTAGGTCTGAGGATCAGAGATGGGCTCAGAAGGCTAGTCTCGCGACTCATGCCCCTCCCCCGCCTGCGTTTAGGGTGAGAGAGAGGCGCGGGTCAGAGAGAGGCAAGCCCTCTTATTCCTCTCTAATTCCCCTGTAACCACTGAAAACTCCACCTGACCGAGGTTAGGTGGAAATTTCCAGCTAAGCCAGGACTAAAAAACAAAAAAAACAAAAGGTGAGTTCCCTCTCATTCTGAGGAATGAGTTCTTCGCTCTCTAGAGCTCGTTGTCGGTAGAGCTAGCAGTGCTCCCCTCACCTAGAGGGTCACCTATGAGCATGCCGCTCCCTTCTGAGCGTCTGAGTTCCCTCTCATTCTGAGGAATGAGTTCTCCGCTCTCCAGAGCTCGTTGTCAGTAGAGCTAGCATTGCTCCCCTCACATAGAGGGTCACCTATGAGCATGCCGCTCCCTTCTGAGCGTCTGAGTTCCCTCTCATTCTGAGGAATGAGTTCTCCGCTCTCCAGAGCTCGTTGTCGGTAGAGCTAGCATTGCTCCCCTCACCTAGAGGGTCACCTATGAGCATGCCGCTCCCTTCTGGGCGTCTGAGTTTCTGAGTTTTATAGAACCTTATCCAGGTCTTTCAGTGAGCACTTGTATTTATCTTTGACAGCATTATATATATATATTTTTTTTTTTCACTTTAAGAATGAAAGCTGTAACGGATGTCGGCAGGAATTCAACTGTCTCTACAAGTCACCGGGGGGGGGGGGGCAGCTAAAGAATCAGCAACCCTCTAAAGCCCCTCCTCCGCCTCAGCGCAAAAGCGCGCATTTTCTTTCGGTCACAGAACAAAGGAACGTGACGGGAACGTTTCTAAAAGACATTTTTTCATTTCATGACTTTCAAAAACATCTACACAAGAAACATATGGATATTAATGTTGTACTCTTTCTCTCATATGCTTGTGGAATATGAATTACTTAAGAAATGTGGGCTGATTCTTAATCGTGCTTTAAGCTGGAATGTGTAGGTTGCAGTGTTTAGACTTGTATGAACGGTTGCAAAAATGTATCAATCAGTAAGATAACGAATGTGGTGATATTATAAATGTGTAAACCTGGTAAGAGTGTTAATACATGGGTAAAAGTTTATTTTTCGTCACAAAGTATAAGCAGGTAGAAAGCCTGGACATGGGCAGGGCTCTGCCCCATACGGACACTGATTGGACCAGCCGCCTGTGGGCGATGTCCAAAACCGGACAGTTTAAAACAACGCGCCTGCGTGCAGCTCTCTCTCTTGAATCTCGCTCTTGAAACTAACGCTTCCTGCTTTCGCAACTGCGCCCTCCAACGCGCGCCGGTCCGCTGGACGCTCGCCTTGAAACCAACCATCTGAAGAAGTCCAAGACCGTGCCAAAGCCGTAACATCACAGAGCAACGAACTCAACGACTGCAGAGGAGAGCTTCCCGTGACGTCAACCAGCAGCTTCCAGATATATCACGTGTTTCCAAACGAGAGCCATCGGAGAAACCCGAACCAACCACGTGGTTTTCCGAAACAAAGGACCGAAGCAACACGTCGAACTCACACGGGAAAACAAAACCAAAGGTCCAGCCTGCTTAAACCAACAAAAGCAAGTAACAAACTAAGTTTAATCCTAACTGAAACTGGTAAAATTCTGATCTGAATGCAGAAAAGAAAGCCTAGGCATCTTTCGTGATCTTTGCTGGTTGGTTAAGTTATGAAATAGGAAAGAATGTATTCTTTCAACATTTAACCTCAAAACTCCCGTATGCATGTGTGTATGTTTGTGTGTATTACGTATGTTAGAATATTAGTATTGTAAATAAACCTTGTTTCGTTTTATAAAGAATTGTCTCTGGAATGTGATTTTAAGTATTTTATCCTTATTTGCCACAAAGAGAATTTTTACCTAAGCTCGAATTTGAGAGAGTTATTAATCTCGTTTTATTGTTACCGTGGCCACGAAATACAGAGAAACGAGATTAATAGAATATAGCTTTTAGTGATCGCTGGACGAGCACTTAATAAGGTATAAACTGTAAGTTAAATATTAATATTACTTTAATCAAGCAATATTGAATCTTTAACAACTAATTCCCGGAGCTGAAACAATAGCTTCATATTAAATTGCATTACAAAGCACAGATTTAATATACTGATACACATGTGTTTTATTTCTCCCCTGTTTACATTAAGACATATGCTTTTCTTAATCTACTGTTTACAAGGATATTAGCCAAAACATGCATTTTGATGTAGTTTTGTCTGAATTTATTCATCCAAAAAACAGCGGAGGAGAGCTCAGTATTGGCACAGAGTTGACGCGGCTGTTTGTGTGCGCGCGCTTCAGATGTGTGTGTGTGTGTGTGTGTGTGCACATGCTTCAGATATGCGCGCGCTTCAGATGTGTGTGCGCGCCCTTCAGATGTGTGTGTGTGTGTGTGTGTGTGCGCTTCAGATGTGTGCGCGGTAAACTTCTCACACAGCGCTCGACTGTTACTCCAACAATCCCGAGCGTCTTTTATGCTTCGGGCAGTCCTTATATCGAGTCCTGATACGTGATATTGAACGAGAATGCACGCGTTGGCGGTAATACATAGACGGGGATTATATGAAAATGTGGACAGTGCCAAAATAAAGGTGCCTTTTTATACGACAGATATCGATATTTTACGCGTGGCATCGATGCATCGTATCGTCATACATCGTATCGATATATCGATCCATATCGATGAATCGTTACACCCCTAGTCCCCACTGTATATCACAGGATTCTCTTCTAGCATCTCATATTTATAGTTTCCTCCTGACACGGTCCTGATTTCTTCATCTGTTAAACACAAAACCATCACTTTGAACTCAATGAACACATATCTGGACACTACGTTAATGTCGCTCCAAACACCTTCGTTCATCTTCGGAACACAAATTAAGATATTTGTGATGAAATCCGAGAGGTTTCTGACCCTCCATAGAGAGCAATGCTACTGAAATGTCCTAAAAACATTGTAATTTGTGTTCTGAAGATGAACGGAGGTGCTTGGCGCGACATGAATCTGAGTAATTAATGACTGAATTTTCATTTTTGGGTGAACTATTCCTTTAAATACACAAGTGACAATTTGGAAAGCAAGGGAAAACAATACTGAACATCTCAGACTCTTTTATAATGAATCAGTTTCTGACACACATTCTCTGCTGTGGAGATTCAACTGAAGAGGATGATGATGACGATGATGATGATGATGATGATGGTGGTGGTGATGATGATGATGATGATGATGATGATGATGATGATGAGGATGCTGATGCTGAGGATCGTGGTGATGGAGATGTTTCTGCAAATAAAACAAAACAATGAATTTCTAAAGGTTGCTTTTTCACACACAGATACTGATCTCATTACCCCGAAATCAAGTTTGCTGATACAGAGACACTTAGAAAATAACAGTGTAAGCTGTTTGTGTAACTGAAGCCTGTAGTTCCTCAGTGAATAATACAGTTCATAGCAGGTTACTGGATGAGCATCTTCTTGACTATAGTACAAGACATGAAATAACTCACAGAAGTGCTACAGATCTGCAGGTACTGGACATTTAAAGAATGAAATAAATAATAAAATACACAAACACTGTGCAGTTTCTCATTGAGCAGAACAGCGACATTATTCTACAGGATGGGGTTATGAGGAAACTTCCTCTTTTTAACTGTGGTTCTGCTTTGTTAAACACACAAAACTTCTTAAATGAACCTGCTGGTAAACCTGTGTGAACAGAATCAGTTCGGGTTCGGGTTAGATCCCTTTCTTTGCACACTCAAGGAACATGATTCAAGACACAGTGATCTGCTGAATGGATTATTCTGAGAAAGTCACCTGTACCGGTAACGCTGACGAGGACTCGTGTGATGAAGCTCTTGTGTCCTTGATCAGACTGAACTCCACACCAGTATTCAGCTGAATGTTGTCGAGTCACATGACTGATGATTCCCGTCAGGAGCTGCTGCTCTCGGTCATCATACAGCTGGATCTGTCCCTCAGCGCTCCATCTTCTGCTCTCCTTCACAGACGTCTCTTCAGCACAGAGATCAGATCCAGATCTCCTGCAGATAAACTTCACATCAGCACTGTGGTATTGTGGGTATTTGCAGCTGATGTTCACAGATGCTCCTGCAGCAGCTGATAGACTGATGCTCTTCTGACAACAATCAGCTGTTTGAGAGACAAATCAAGCTCACATTAAACCACAGATTCATCAGTTCATCACAGAATCAAATGCATGAGTGAATGAAAGCAGCTCACCGTCTATGATGCTCAGGTGAAACTCAGAGAAGAAACTGTATTCTTCAGAAACTCTGACTATAATCGTATATTCTCCAGAATCATTCACATTCAGTTCTCTGATAAACACACGTAAGAGACGAGCAGATCTGTCGTCATGAACAGAGAATCGACCGACATGTTTCCATTCTGCTGCTCTGTCAGTGTTTATTAGAGGAAAACACTGATGTACTCCAGTTTTACAGACAGCTATCAAAGCATTCTCTTCTAGCGTCTTATATTTGTAGTTTATAATGACGTTTCCTCCTGAATATCCTCTCACAGCACCGATCTCTTGACCTGTTGAACACAAACTCATCAGTGATGTTCTTCTTCATTATTCATATAAAAACATGACACTTCATCTTCTTTTACTGACACGGTGAGATCCACACACACACACATCTTCTTCTTTTATTTGGATCCACAAGGCAAGCAAAAACAGAATCCAAATACTTAGGGAAGTAAGTTTGCAGAATGACAGGTACACATGGCTAACATACATTCACAAGTCCTTAGATGAACGACATTCAACACTCATGGATAGACAAAACATCTCCTCCTTTCCATATTTGCATACTCCCAATAATGGCTGAAACTGAACAAAATTTAGCAAGTTTTTTTGCTTGCTTTTTTTGCAATCCACCCAACTGCAGTCCTTTAATCACATTCTTGTGCACGTGACCTAAACTTCCAAACACTAGAGTAATTAACCTGCACTGATAGTCAAGTTGATGGATGGCTTCAACCAATGGTTGATATTTCAGCAATTTGGAAAGATAGCAGGTATCCAAATACAGATCAAAAGAACAGCCAACCTCAATAACAAATACAGTCTTCAAAGCCGTGTTCACAATCACAATGTCAGGAGTGTTTGGGATGTTTTTAACCTGTTACCTGTCAGGCCATTTTTGAGTGTAGGCCTGCAAATGTAATGTCGAAATTCAAATGAATATAATTCCGGAACGCTTTTGAATATGATCCTCATTCTGGTCTTGTTTTAAAGAGGAGGCTTTGAAGTTTCTTGCACAGGTGTCTGTAGTTTAAAAAATTAGTTAACAAAAAAGTTATAGCTGTTTAAGTTTATTGTAATAAAAAAGCAATAATAAATAAACTTTAATATTTTATTAAAATAACATATAAATAAAAATTTGGTTCACCCTAAAAATGATATGAAATAAAAGCTATAGGTCTAAAGAAGTTGTGTTCCAAATTTGAGACTGATATCATAAAAAATGAGATTTTTGTGAGCTGTTATACCAACAAAGGCCACTAGGTGACATTCATGTCCAATTGATGATTCCTAAAGGACACTTGGAGACCACTTGACCTCACACCACAGCAAAGATTGATATCCTTTTTTATTATTTAAAACATTGTGTTTAAGATGTAAAATATTTTGGACAAATACTAGAAAATATTTTTAGTTTGGATTATTAACATAAAAACTGAAGTTTAAGTGATTGTAAGTGTGTTTTCATAACTCCTGGTATACTTTTGATTTTTTTGCTACCTTCTCTTATCACAAACTAATAAATAATTGTCACTACATAATATTTCCTCCAAAACAGTGGTCAAATTTGAAAAGTACACACTTAGAGCTTTCCAACAATATATAGTTTGTCAATATTAGATCAGTTTAAGTATAGGATATAATTGTTTTAAACATGCAATGGCAAATGGGCCCACCGGTGGGCCAGTGACAGTTAACAGGTTAAAATAGTCTCGGTTATATGTGTTGTGACATAACCAGCTCAATTCAACAGTAGTGTGCTGGTAAATCTGTCTGTCTTTATGTATTGTTTTCAAGTCCTTTACAATCAAATCAACCAGGCGATCGTGTCTGGACACATACAGTCCTTTGTAGCAACAACATCCGTTTAAGATGTGAGCAACTGTTTCATTGTCCTGTTGATTTTCATGTAACAGACAGTAGGAGTTGTATTTTGACGGGTACCATATTGACAGATTGTACATAGTTGGAAGACACTGTAGCCGTGCTTTAATCATAAAAATGAGAATATCCTCTGAGATTGAACAGTTCATCAAAACAGAATGGGATACTGAATGATCCGCTGATTGGAGAAGTGCTAATTTCCCCTGTAGTTTCAAGCCCGTCCAATGCTGAGCACTTTGGGGGGTTTTTTTCTCCAAACTTTTTCTTGATTTTGAAATGAAATCCACTCATCCTGTCCTAGAGCTCTTACGAGACTCGACAAATCTGTATTAGTTGAATTATTATACGCTGAGTGATGTTTGGGCACAGCGTCATGTATAGTCCATGTTTGTTTGTAGATCCTGCCGGTGTGTAGGGCGTCTTTAAACACGCTCTTTATGGTTGTTATAAGGCACATTGTAGAAAGTAGTAGCCTTAAGTCAGCCATATCAAAATACACTCACTTCCCTGCATTAACGCTGGCAGTTACAACGGGTGCTGCTAGAAGTTCATGCGGGTGTGCGAAAAGCCCGAACGCACTCCGCTACGGCGGCGGCCATGACACACACACACACACACACACACACACACACACACACACACACACACACACACACACACACACACACACACACACACACACACACACACACACACTCTCTCCCCACTGAAGAGGGGCTTCAGGACAGCCTGAATCTGCTGGAGGATTTCTGTCAGTCCTGGGCCCTGACGGTCAACCTCCAAAAAACTAGAGTCATGATGTTCCAGAAACGCTCCAGATCTCAGGGACCAACACACACATTCACACTAGCACACAGAACCATCGAAACCACAAAAACATACACCTACCTCGGCCTGA
>CM049817.1:623535-668535 GCA_027422435.1 Schizopygopsis pylzovi
TCCTGAACGAGATGCTGAAACACACAGACCAACGCTTCAAACTGGCCATGCTAAAACTGTTCAATGATGTTCTGTGTGTCGGGTTCTTCCCTGAGATCTGGAACAAGGGCCTCATCAGCCCCATTCACAAGAGCGGAGACAAACTAGACCCCAACAACTACCGAGGCATCTGTGTGAACAGTAACCTGGGGAAGGTGCTCTGCAGCATCTTAAACACCAGACTGCTGCACTTCCTTATGAAGCACAATGCCTTGAGTAAATGCCAAATTGGCTTCCTTCCAAAATGTCGCACATCCGACCACATTTTGACATTGCAAACACTAATTGACAAATATGTGCATCAAAACAAGGGAAACATTTTTGCTTGTTTCATTAATTTCAAGAAAGCATTCGATTCAATCTGGCATGAAGGATTATACCTAAAACTTTTAGACAGTGGAATAGGGGGAAAAATTCTATGATTTGATCAAATCAATGTTAAAATTGGAAACCAAAGAACCGAATTCTTCCCCCAGGGGCGTGGAGTGAGACAGGGCTGCACCCTCTTCAACATTTACATCAACCAATTGGCCAACATATTAGAACGCGCCCCCATTCAAGGTCTCACTCTACACAACACAGAGATAAAGTGTCTTCTCTACGCAGATGACCTGGTCCTCCTGTCGCCCACTGAAGAGGGGCTTCAGGACAGCCTGAATCTGCTGGAGGATTTCTGTCAGTCCTGGGCCCTGACGGTCAACCTCCAAAAAACTAGAGTCATGATGTTCCAGAAACGCTCCAGATCTCAGAGACCAACACACACATTCACACTAGCACACAGAACCATCGAGACCACAAAAACATACACTTACCTCGGCTGAAGATAACTCCAACCGGTAACTTTACTTTGGCTGTGAATGAACTCAAAGAGAAAGCTCAAAGGGCTTTCTATGCCATAAAAAAGATCCATTCGAATTGACATCCCAATCCAAATCTGGCTCAAACTTTTCAAAGCAGTAATTGAACCAATTGCATTATATGGCAGTGAAGTGTGGGGTCCTTCTATAAAATTTGACTTCTTAAATTGGGAAAAACACCCGATCGAAACTCTACGTTTAGATTTCTGTAAAAGAAATACTCAAAGTCCAAAGAAAAACTCCAAACAACGGATGCAGGGCAGAATTAGGCCAATACCCTCTCCTTCTAAACATCCAAAAAAGAGCCATCAAATTCTGGAAACACCTCAAAACAAGTGACCCCAACACATACCATTACAAAGCCCTCAAACACCAAGAGCTGAGCGTAAGTCCCCTCACTGTAAGACTCAGTGAACACAGCCACACACACACGCACACACGCACACACACACACACACACACACACACACACACACACACACACACACACACACACTCAGTGAACACAGTCTGGCCATAGAGACGTTCTTTTTCTCTCTAAGTTCAGTTGTTACATGATTTCTGTATTATTATCTTTTATTTATTATAATTCTTTATTTATGTTATTAATATTATTTTACTAATTCTATTATTTGTATTTATGTTTTGCTATATCTAGCCATGTGTTTCTGTTTATATAATATTGACTTTTTATTTAGATTCATTTTTACTATTATTTTCTCTAGGCTTTACTAAATGTTCAGATATTCTAAATAATTTTCTATGTTGTCTTAATGCTTTGGCAATACAAAATATATGTTCCCCGAGTGGGAACTTCGAACTGCGTCCCCTAGGGGTCGCTATGGGGAACGCCGTCAGCGTGACCTGTGTATGAAGCATACATATAAAAACACCACCTGTTGGCCAGCGACAGCATATGACGTCATTACCGGCGCGACCATAATATAAGGGGCGCCGGGAGAATACATCATCGTTTTGTTTGAAGCGTGCTGTAACAAAGTTCGTAAGGAAGGAAGGAAGCAGACAGGGTTGGCTCGTGAAGACTCGGGTGAATTTTATTTACAGATAAACTTAAACCGGTGCGCACTCTGCGCGTCCTAAAAAACATCAACTCTCTCGGTTGTCTCAGCAATCACTCTCAGCATTCGTTCCGGCTGTCTCCCTCTCACCGACCGTGCGCCCGAGTCTTCACTCCGTCTCTCTCTGAACTCCTGTTCCACAGTGGCTTTTATCTGGTCTCCACGCCAATTACTGCAATCAGACACAGGTGTTCCTCATTTTGCACTTGACCCACTTACTTACCGCTGTCTTCTGAGTCCTTCTCCCGCTGCAGACTTCGCTGAAACACGCCCCCCTCGCCACATACCCCCACCGCCCGACTCAGGCCGGGAAGCCCTCCGGCCTGCAGCCCCCCCCCCCCCCCCCCATTCCTGGAGAGGAAGTCGGCTACAACCATCTGCGTCCCCGCCTGTGGATCACCTTGAATTTGAAGGGCTGTAATGCCAGATACCAACGGGTGATCCGCGCGTTGGTATCCTTCATGCGGTGGAGCCATTGCAAGGGCGCGTGGTCCGAACAGAGGGTGAATTCCTGTCCCAGGAGATAATAGCGGAGGGTGAGGACCGCCCACCGGATCGCCAAACACTCCTTCTCAATGGTGCTGTACATCGTCTCTCTCTTAGAGCGCTTCCGACTGATGTACAGCACCGGGCGCTCCTCACCCTTTATCTCCTGGGTCAGGACAGCACCCAGCCCTCGGTCCGACGCGTCCGTCTGCAGCAAAAAGGGGAGAGAAAAGTCAGTTTATATAATATTGCCTTTTTATTTAGATTCATTGTTACTATTATTTTCTCTAGGCTTTACTAAATGTTCAGATATTCTAAATCATTTTCTATGTTGTCTTAATGCTTTGGCAATACAAAATATATGTTCCCCTTCATGGGAACTTCGAACTGCGTCCCCTAGGGGTCGCTATGGGGAACGCCGTCAGCGTGACCCGTGTATGAAGCATACATATAAAAACACCACCTGTTGGCCGGCGACAGCCTATGACGTCATTACCGGCGCGACTATAATATAAGGGGCGCCGGGAGAATACATCATCGTTTTGTTTGAAGCGTGCATTCTGGTAAGAGTACAGTTTTCTCTCTATCATGGCGAGCACTAGCAAGGCGTTTAAGATTGTGTGTGGATCCGTGTCCTCGTTATTTGACTCCCGATGACACACACAATCTTTGTGTCTTTTGTTCGGGCAAGGAGCACGCACGCGATCTCCTTGAGGGGAAAATCTGCGTGCACTGTGAGCTTTTTCTATGAAAAAGCTCCGCTCTCGTCTGTCCCTCTTTTCAAGGAAAGAGGGGCAGCCGTCTGCTTCCCGCGATTCGGGACCCACCGCTGCCGAGGCACGGAGGCAATTGAAATCGTGGGGTTCGCAGTTGGATATGGCCGATGAGTTAGAGAGGAACCGCCCCTTTTTCACGAGAGCGCGTCGGCCGAGAACGAGAGTGAGCTGCTGGATTGTGATGATGCGATCTTTCTGACATTATCAGATTCAGCGGCTAGTGCTCTGCTGGGTTATGCCCAGGAAGAGCAGGAGATGTTTGAGGGCGAGGAAGTTGAGACTGAACCCTCTCAATCCTCCTGCACTGCATATGAACGAGTTATTGGAGGTTATGGATCATAAAAATAAATCTTTCTGGCCATAAATCCCCAGCTCGAGCGAGTCTTCCTTTCTTCATAAATCTCGATGTGGAGGTTGAGAAGGAGTGGATAAAGCAATTTTTTCTCGTATTCATAGGTTTCAGCATACTAGTTATGCTGACATTGAGGTGATGCGTGAAAATGGCTATGAGGGGATGCCCCCTGTGCAAGAGATGATAGCCAGCTTATCTCTCTGTGGGCGAGACATCCTCTCTCAAGGCTCCCTCCTTGCCATCTAAGCCCCTGAATCTTGCTTAAATGGCAGGGCATATGCAGCAGCAGGTCAGACCGTCGCTTCGTTGCACATTAAGGCATACCAGACTGATCTGCTGAAAGATCTGGATAGGGTTCTATAAAGTCCAGGTCTGAGCCCGAACAACCAGGGGTCCTAGCCCATCTAGGTCTGAGGATCAGAGATGGGGTCAGAAGGCTAGTCTCGTGACTCATGCCCCTCCCCCGCCTGCATTTAGGGTGAGAGAGAGGCGCGGGTCAGAGAGAGGCAAGCCTTCTTATTCCTCTCTAATTCCCCTGCAACCACTGTAAACTCCACCTGACCGAGGTTAGGTGGAAATTTCCTGCTAAGCCAGGACTAAAAAACAAAAGGTGAGTTCCCTCTCATTCTGAGGAATGAGTTCTCCGCTCTCCAGAGCTCGTTGTCGGTAGATCTAGCATTGCTCCCCTCATCTAGAGGGTCAGCTATGAGCATGCCGCTCCCTTCTGAGCGTCTGAGTTTCCTCTTCTTCTGAGGAATGAGTTCTCCGCTCTCCAGAGCTCGTTGTCGGTAGATCTAGCATTGCTCCCTCACCTAGAGGGTCACCTATGAGCATGCCGCTCCCTTCTGAGCGTCTGAGTTCCCTCTCATTCTGAGGAATGAGTTCTCCGCTCTCCAGAGCTCGTAGTCAGTAGAGCTAGCATTGCTCCCCTCACCTAGAGGGTCATCTATGAGCATGCCGCTCCCTTCTGAGCGTCTGAGTTCCCTCTCATTCTGAGGAATGAGTTCTCCGCTCTCCAGAGCTCGTTGTTGTTAGAGCTAGCAGTGCTCCCCTCACCTAGAGGGTCACCTATGAGCATGCCACTCCCTTCTGAGCTTCTGAATTCCCTCTCATTCTGAAGGATGAGTCCTCTGCTCCCCAGAGCTCGCTGTCGGTAGAGCTAGCATTGCTCCCCTCACCTAGAGGGACACCTATGAGCATGCTGCTCCCTTCTGAGCATCTGAGTTCCCTCTCATTCTGAGGAATGATTTCTCTGCTCCTCAGAGCTCTGTGATAGGTCGCTCTCTTTGTTGGTCGAGCTAGCATTGCTCCCCTCACCATAGAGGGTCACCTATGAGCATGCCGCTCCCTTCGGGGCGTCTGAGTTCCCTCTCACTCTGAGGAATGAGTTCTCCGCACTCCGGAGCTCGCTGTCGGTAGAGCTACCATTGCTCCCCTCACCTAGAGAGCCACCTATGAGCATGTCGCTCCCTTCTGAGCGTCTGAGTTTCTCCGCCCCCCAGAGCTCTGTGATAGGTCGCTCGCCTTTTTGGTCGAGCTAGCATTGCTCCCCTCACCATAGAGGGTCATCTATGAGCATGCCACTCCCTCTCCGCTCCCCAGAGCTCTGTGATAGGTCGCTCTCCTGGTATGGTCGAGCTAGCATCGCTCCCCTCACCATAGAGGGTCACCTATGAGCATGCCGCTTCCTTCTGGGCATCTGAGTTCCCTCACTCGGAGGAATGAGTTCCCCGCTCTCCAGAGCTCCTCATTGGTAGAGCTAGCACTGCTCCCCTCACCATAGAGGGTCACCTATGAGCATGCCGCTCCCTTCGGGGTGTCTGAGCTCCCTCTTATTCTGAAGGATGAGTTCTCCGCTCCCTAGAGCTCGCTGTCGGTAGAGCTAGCATTGCTCCCCTCACCTAGAGGGTCACCTATGAGCATGCCGCTCCCTTCTGAGCGTCTGAGTTCCCTCTCATTCTGAGGAATGAGTTCTCCGCCCCCCAGAGCTCTGTGATAGGTCGCTCGCCTTGTTGGTCGAGCTAGCATTGCTCCCCTCCCCATAGAGGGTCATCTATGAGCATGCCGCTCCCTTCTGAACGTCTGAGTTCCCTCTCACTCCGAGGAATTAGTAGTTCTCTGCTCCAGAGCCATAGAACGTTACCAAAATATATATATAAGTGCACACGCTAAAGCTCTGGGCACTTTCTAAAATCCACTCAGTGGTAAGTTTGCACATCGAAAGTTCTGCGTTCTTTCTAAAATCCATGTTATGGTAAGTGCACACGCGAGACTTTGGGCACTTTTCTAAAATCCACCCAGTGGTAAGTTCGCACATCGAAAGTTCTGCATTCTTTCTAAAATTCCGTAAGGGCAGGGCGCGCGCAGCTTCGTGCCCTTATTTGAGCTGGTCAAGCCCCGGTTTGAGCCTTGAGCCCCACTCCCTTTGCCCCAATATTTTAGGTCAAAAAAAACAAAAACAATTGTGTAACGCTACCAAAGGGTCTGTACTCTGTTGAGACAGTTCCCTCAGCAAGCTCGTGCAGAGCAAGTGGTAGCCCCTGGGTGACCGGCAAGGACCTAGTTACTACCACTAGGTGCTTGGCCATATCCCCTTAAAGGAATCTTTCTCTGATTCCAAGACTTTGAGCTCTACCCTGGGTCCGGTAATCCCGGCACCTAGCAGGCAAGTGCTCTTAGGGTATGCAGCTCGGGTTTTTTGGCCGAAGGGGATAATGTCACTGACAGCCATCAACCGTCCCAGGGGCAACTCCCTTAGCCTGGTAGAGTTGGCTTAGTGCTCGCCTTTTGCGCAAAATTGGCTTGCACTCCCCTCAGCATGGTGGCGTGGGTATAACATTCCCCAATAGCGACCCCTAGGGGACGCAGTTCGAAGTTCCCATGAAGGGGAACGTCTCAGGTTACATATGTAACCATGGCTCCCCGAGTGGGGAACGAGACACTGCGTCCCCTATGCTATGGGCCATGCTTCGGACGCAAGCTTCGGACGAAGAAGTGGATGATGTATTCTCCCGGCGCCCCTTATATTATGGTCGCGCCGGTAGTGACGTCATAGGCTGTCGCCGGCCAACGGGTGGTGTTTTTATATGTATGCTTCATACACGGGTCACACTGACGGCGTTCCCTATAGTGACCCCTAGGGGACGCAGTGTCTCGTTCCCCACTCGGGGAACCATGGTTACATACGTAACCTGAGACGTTTTTGTCATGCCAATAAAGCTTTCTGAATTGAATTTAGAGAGAAAGAGAGAGAGAGAGAGAGAGAGAGAGAAATAGTTAATAAAGAGGGAAGTGAAACTAATATGTCACACATGCTTTAAAAGAACATGCAAATTTCAGATCTGTAGTATACATTTATAATTTGAGTTTCATCTTCCTCCTGTGGTCAATTGTATGAATTACATCAAAGCGATTTATTTCTACAGATATTATAACGAGAGTCTGAGGAAAACATTGCCCTAAATTACTTTCCATTGATTTAATATAATATAAAAAATTAATCAGGACTCTCTGCAACATTAAATCATCTGTAAAACCGCTCTTTTCTTCAGTAGAAATATATCATTATATCTGATGTGGTCAATTGTGTGAATTACACTGCTGATGCTGCTTTATGTTAAATAACTGTTGCATTGATTCAAAATTATTTAATATATTATTGATTATACTGTGCATTGACATATATTTTTCCATAAATATAAGTTTGCCAATGATTCAGAGGAGAACTGGGTGAAAGTGTTGTGGTCAGATGAGACCAAAATCCAGCTCTTTGTCATCAACTCAACTCGCCGTGTTTGGAGGAGGAGGAATGCTGCCTAGGACCCCAAGAACACATCCCCACCGTCAAACATGGAGGTGGAAACATTATGCTTTGGGATGTTTTTCTGCTGAGGGGACAGGTTACCTGCCCCGCATCAAAGGAGCGATGGACGGAGACATGTACCGTCAGGGCCAGGGCATTGAAATGGGTCGTGGAGGGGTATTCCAGCATGACAATGACCCAAACACACGGCCAAGGCAACAAAGGAGCGTCTCAAGAAGAAGCACATTAAAGTCCAGGAGTGGCCGAGCCAGTCTCATAGAAAATCTGTGGTGGGAGCTGAAGGTTTGAGTTGCTAAACATAGCTTCGAAAACTTAATGACTCGGAGAGGATCTGCAAAGAGGAGTGGGACAAAATCCCTCCTGAGAAGTGTGCAAACCTGCTGACCAACTACAAGAAACCTCTGAGAAGACCTCTGTGATCGCCAACAAGTACTTAGGGTGAATCCCATTTCTCTGTCTTACCCCTTCCCCTTCGTCTTACCCCTAGCCCTTGTCCCTCGAACCCGAGTGGTAAGCGCTAGGGGTGAAAACATCCCCTATGAAATATACGCCACTTTCATTTAGCATTTCTCTAGTCAGAGAAATGCGGGATTGTTGTGCAAATCAGCAATGTAACGTTAGCGTGGGAAAATAGCACGTTTTAAAAACGTTTCAATTAAGAACATGGTTGCAAATATATATGTACAGGACTGTGTAGAGCACAAAACAAGACTGTCGTAATTTTTTTATAAATTATTTAATCCGAAAATACTTACATTATGGGATTCTCTGGATGATCTGGCTGCAGTGTGTTCTGGTACCCCTTGGGTTCAAGTAAGCTCGAGAAAATGCTTGGTTTTAAGGGGTATCTAACCATACCCCTCAATCAAAACCAGAATTAGCCCTTACTCTCACGTGAACGCGCAAAACTAAGGGGAAGGGGTAAGACAGAGAATTGGGATTCACCCTAAGACATGTTTTGTGAAGGGGTCAAATACTTATCTCTCACTCATTAAAATGCGAATCAATTTATAACTATTTGTAAATGCGTTTTCTTGTTTTTTTTAGTTGTTATTCTGTCTCTCACTGTTCAAATAAATCTACCGTTAAAATTATAGACTGATCATTTCTTTGTCAGTGGACAAACATGCAAAATCAGCAGAGGATCAAATAATCTTCTCCCCTAGGGGTGTAAATCGGACGGTTCGTCACGATTCGATTCGATATCGATTCTCATACCCAGCGATACGATATTTGCCGACTCATAAAAAAATTATACGATACGATTCGATTCGATACAGGAGTATATCGATCGATATATTGATATTATCATATTATATACCTATTTTAAACAACCATCTACATTTTTATTAACTCACAAATGCAACCAAAATATATAACATGAACATGAATCTAAAAATGCTACCATGGGTTCAGCTTTTCTACAGATAACCAAATTACAAGCAATAGCAGAAAATAAATACAATAGAAGAAAGACACGAGTTCAATAAACAGTGCTTTTCAGGTTTTTCAGCTCAGTCTAAAATAAATGTTCAGGTACGCTACAGAAATGTAATAATCAAATGTAAAATAACTGCATAGTCTTCACTGTATAAATTAGCCTATAAATTAATCGTTTTTGATGTTACAAAGGTTATTTAGTCAGGAGCAGTGAACACTTGTATTTTTCTTTGACAGCATTAGATTTATTATTAGTTTTCTTTCACTTTAAGAATGAAAGCACAGATTTAATATACTGATACACGTGCCTTTTCTTTCTCCACTGTTTACATTTAGACATATGCTTTTCTTAATCTACTGTTTACAAGGATATTAGCCAAAACATGCATTTTGATGTAGTTTTGTCTGAATTTATTCATCCAAAAAACAGCGGAGGAGAGCTCAGTATTCGCGCGGAGTTGACGCGGCTGTCTGTGTGTGTGTCTGTGCGCTTCAGATGTGTCTGTGTGCGTGCGTGCGCTTCAGATGTGTGTGTGCGTGCGCTTCAGATGTGTGTGTGCGTGCGCTTCAGATGTGTGTGTGTGCGCTTCAGATGTGTGTGTGCATGAGCTTCAGATGTGTGTGTGCGTGAGCTTCAGATGTGTGTGCGCGTGCGCTTCAGATGTGTGTCTGGGTGCGCTTCAGATGTGTGTGTGCGTGCGCTTCAGATGTGTGTGTGCGTGCGCTTCAGATGTGTGTGTGCGTGCGCTTCAGATGTGTGTGTGCGTGCGGTTCAGATGTGTGTGTGTGCGTGCGCTTCAGATTGTGTGTGCGTGCGCTTCAGATGTGTGTGTGTGCGTGCGCTTCAGATGTGTGTGTGCGTGCGCTTCAGATGTGTGTGTGTGCGTGCGCTTCAGATGTGTGTGTGCGTGCGCTTCAGATGTGTGTGTGCATGCGCTTCAGATGTATGTGTGCGTGCGCTTCAGATGTGTGTGTGTGCGTGCGCTTCACAGTACGAGTGTTATTTGTGCTCCGTGTTTTGGACTCTGAATACTGAACATCTCAGACTCTTTTATAATGAATCAGTTTCTGACACACATTCTCTGCTGTGGAGATTCAACTGAAGAGGATGATGATGACGATGATGATGATGATGATGATGGTGGTGGTGATGATGATGATGATGATGATGATGATGATGATGATGAGGATGCTGATGCTGAGGATCGTGGTGATGGAGATGTTTCTGCAAATAAAACAAAACAATGAATTTCTAAAGGTTGCTTTTTCACACACAGATACTGATCTCATTACCCCGAAATCAAGTTTGCTGATACAGAGACACTTAGAAAATAACAGTGTAAGCTGTTTGTGTAACTGAAGCCTGTAGTTCCTCAGTGAATAATACAGTTCATAGCAGGTTACTGGATGAGCATCTTCTTAACTATAGTACAAGACATGAAATAACTCACAGAAGTGCTACAGATCTGCAGGTACTGGACATTTAAAGAATGAAATAAAGAATAAAATACACAAACACTGTGCAGTTTCTCATTGAGCAGAACAGCAACATTATTCTACAGAAACTTCCTCTTTTTAACTGTGGTTCTGCTTTGTTAAACACACAACACTTCTTAAATTAACCTGCTGGTAAACCTGTGTGAACAGAATCAGTTCGGGTTCGGGTTAGATCCCTTTCTTTGCACACTCAAGGAACATGATTCAAGACACACAGTGATCTGCTGAATGGATTATTCTGAGAAAGTCACCTGTACCGGTAACGCTGACGAGGACTCGTGTGATGAAGCTCTTGTGTCCTTGATCAGACTGAACTCCACACCAGTATTCAGCTGAATGTTGTCGAGTCACATGACTGATGATTCCCGTCAGGAGCTGCTGCTCTCGGTCATCATACAGCTGGATCTGTCCCTCAGCGCTCCATCTTCTGCTCTCCTTCACAGACGTCTCTTCAGCACAGAGATCAGATCCAGATCTCCTGCAGATAAACTTCACATCAGCACTGTGGTATTGTGGGTATTTGCAGCTGATGTTCACAGATGCTCCTGCAGCAGCTGATAGACTGATGCTCTTCTGACAACAATCAGCTGTTTGAGAGACAAATCAAGCTCACATTAAACCACAGATTCATCAGTTCATCACAGAATCAAATGCATGAGTGAATGAAAGCAGCTCACCATCTATGATGCCCAGGTGAAACTCAGAGAAGAAACTGTATTCTTCAGAAACTCTGACTATAATCGTATATTCTCCAGAATCATTCACATTCAGTTCTCTGATAAACACACGTAAGACACGAGCAGATCTGTCGTCATGAACAGAGAATCGACCGACATGTGTCCATTCTGCTGCTCTGTCAGTGTTTATTAGAGGAAAACACTGATGTACTCCAGTTTTACACACTTCTACCAAAGTATTCGCTTCTAGCGTCTTATATTTGTAGTTTATAATGACGTTTCCTCCTGAATATCCCGTCACAGCACCGATCTCTTGACCTGTTGAACACAAACTCATCAGTGATGTTCTTCTTCATTATTCATATAAAAACATGACACTTCATCTTCTTTTACTGACACGGTGAGATCCACACACACACACATTTTCTTCTTTTATTTGGATCCACAAGGCAAGCAACAAAAACAGAATCCAAATACTTAGGGAAGTAAGTTTGCAGAATGACAGGTACACATGGCTAACATACATTCACAAGGCCTTAGATGAACGACATTCAACACTCATGGATAGACAAAACATCTCCCTTTCCATATTTGCATACTCCCAATAATGCCTGAAACTGAACAAAATTTAGCAAGTTTTTTTGCTTGCTTTTTTTGCAATCCACCCAACTGCAGTCCTTTAATCACATTCTTGTGCACGTGACCTAAACTTCCAAACACTAGAGTAATTAACCTGCACTGATAGTCAAGTTGATGGATGGCTTCAACCAATGGTTGATATTTCAGCAATTTGGAAAGATAGCAGGTATCCAAATACAGATCAAAAGAACAGCCAACCTCAATAACAAATACAGTCTTCAAAGCCGTGTTCACAATCACAATGTCAGGAGTGTTTGGGATGTTTTTAACCTGTTACCTGTCAGGCCATTTTTGAGTGTAGGCCTGCAAATGTAATGTCGAAATTCAAATGAATATAATTCCGGAACGCTTTTGAATATGATCCTCATTCTGGTCTTGTTTTAAAGAGGAGGCTTTGAAGTTTCTTGCACAGGTGTCTGTAGTTTAAAAAATTAGTTAACAAAAAAGTTATAGCTGTTTAAGTTTATTGTAATAAAAAAGCAATAATAAATAAACTTTAATATTTTATTAAAATAACATATAAATAAAAATTTGGTTCACCCTAAAAATGATATGAAATAAAAGCTATAGGTCTAAAGAAGTTGTGTTCCAAATTTGAGACTGATATCATAAAAAATGAGATTTTTGTGAGCTGTTATACCAACAAAGGCCACTAGGTGACATTCATGTCCAATTGATGATTCCTAAAGGACACTTGGAGACCACTTGACCTCACACCACAGCAAAGATTGATATCCTTTTTTATTATTTAAAACATTGTGTTTAAGATGTAAAATATTTTGGACAAATACTAGAAAATATTTTTAGTTTGGATTATTAACATAAAAACTGAAGTTTAAGTGATTGTAAGTGTGTTTTCATAACTCCTGGTATACTTTTGATTTTTTTTGCTACCTTCTCTTATCACAAACTAATAAATAATTGTCACTACATAATATTTCCTCCAAAACAGTGGTCAAATTTGAAAAGTACACACTTAGAGCTTTCCAACAATATATAGTTTGTCAATATTAGATCAGTTTAAGTATAGGATATAATTGTTTTAAACATGCAATGGCAAATGGGCCCACCGGTGGGCCAGTGACAGTTAACAGGTTAAAATAGTCTCGGTTATATGTGTTGTGACATAACCAGCTCAATTCAACAGTAGTGTGCTGGTAAATCTGTCTGTCTTTATGTATTGTTTTCAAGTCCTTTACAATCAAATCAACCAGGCGATCGTGTCTGGACACATACAGTCCTTTGTAGCAACAACATCCGTTTAAGATGTGAGCAACTGTTTCATTGTCCTGTTGATTTTCATGTAACAGACAATAGGAGTTGTATTTTGACGGGTACCATATTGACAGATTGTACATAGTTGGAAGACACTGTAGCCGTGCTTTAATCATAAAAATGAGAATATCCTCTGAGATTGAACAGTTCATCAAAACAGAATGGGATACTGAATGATCCGCTGATTGGAGAAGTGCTAATTTCCCCTGTAGTTTCAAGCCCGTCCAATACTGAGCACTTTGGGGGGTTTTTTTCTCCAAACTTTTTCTTGATTTTGAAATGAAATCCACTCATCCTGTCCTAGAGCTCTTACGAGACTCGACAAATCTGTATTAGTTGAATTATTATACGCTGAGTGATGTTTGGGCACAGCGTCATGTATAGTCCATGTTTGTTTGTAGATCCTGCCGGTGTGTAGGGCGTCTTTAAACACGCTCTTTATGGTTGTTATAAGGCACAATGTAGAAAGTAGTAGCCTTAAGTCAGCCATATCAAAATACACTCACTTCCCTGCATTAACGCTGGCAGTTACAACGGGTGCTGCTAGAAGTTCATGCGGGTGTGCGAAAAGCCCGAACGCACTCCGCTACGGCGGCGGCCATGACACACACACACACACACACACACACACACACACACACACACACACACACACACACACACACACACACACACACACACACACACACACACACACACTCTCTCCCCACTGAAGAGGGGCTTCAGGACAGCCTGAATCTGCTGGAGGATTTCTGTCAGTCCTGGGCCCTGACGGTCAACCTCCAAAAAACTAGAGTCATGATGTTCCAGAAACGCTCCAGATCTCAGGGACCAACACACACATTCACACTAGCACACAGAACCATCGAAACCACAAAAACATACACCTACCTCGGCCTGAAAATAACTCCGACTGGTAACTTTACACACACACACACACACACACACACACACACACACACACACACACACACACACACACACACACACACACACACACACACACACACACACACACACTCACACACACATACACACAGACTCAGTGAACACAGTCTGGCCATAGAGACGGACCGGCGCAGACACACACACACACACACAGACTCAGTGAACATAGTCTCGCCGTAGAGACGGGCCGGCGCAGACACACACACACACACACACACACACACACACACACACACACACACACACTCCCTCTCACACACATGCGCACACACACACACACACACACACACACTCACACACACACACACACACACACACACCACACACACACACACACACACTCACACTCCCTCTCACACACATGCGCACACACACACACACACACACACACACACACACACACACACTCACACACACACACACACACACACACACACACACACACACACACACACACACACACACACACACACACTCACACACACACACACACACACACACACACTCTCTCTATTTCTCTCTCACACACACACTCTCCCTCTCACGCACACACACAGTGTGGTGATGTTGATGATCATCATGGATTTGAGAGTCTCAGTTACTCACCTGTTATAACGTTCAGCTTCACTTCAGTGTATGGATCTATTTGTGCATAAATATAAGTTCCACACCGGTACGTCCCAGAATCCTGTTCACTCAGATCTCTGATGGTCACAGTGAAAACTGCTGCTGTTGTGTTGTCATACAGAGAGAATCTTTCAGAGTCAACCCATTTGTTTTTAGTATTATTCTTGATTTGGTCTGTGCACTTTGACCACTCTCCTTTACAAAAATACTTTGCATTGTCTGTATATCCTTCATTATATCTGCACTTGATGCTGACTCCTCCTCCTGAATATCCGGTCACACTGATGGAGCTCAACACACCTACAACAAACCAGCATCTTAACAACAATAATGTATTTATTTGACATTTCAAAATCAGTTGAAGAAAAATAACTGAAGTGAAAGTCTCTTTGCTGTTTTAGTGATTTACTGTGAGTTCAGACTCTTACCAGGAATCATCAGCAGAGTGAAAGTCCAGACGATCTTCATTCTTCTCTCGCATTCAATGATTCTCTGCTGTTACTAGATTCAGTTCTTCTGAAGCCCTCGATGTGTGTTCAGATGAGTTTTAGTGCTTCTTTCCTGGTCGCATGTTTAACATGAACTGCTGAATGTGTGAGAGACGCCCAATTCCTCTGAGAGAGAGAGAGAGAGACCCACTTCCTCAGAGAGAGAGAGAGAGAGAGAGAGAGAGACCCACTTCCTCAGAGAGAGAGAGAGAGAGAGAGAGAGACCCACTTCCTCAGAGAGAGAGAGAGAGAGAGAGAGAGACCCATTTCCTCAGAGAGAGAGAGAGGGAGAGAGACCCACTACCTCAGAGAGAGAGAGAGAGAGGGAGAGAGACCCATTTCCTCAGAGAGAGAGAGAGAGAGACCCATTTCCTCAGAGAGAGAGAGAGGGAGAGAGACCCACTTCCTCAGAGAGAGAGAGAGAGAGAGAGACCCACTTCCTCAGAGAGAGAGAGAGAGAGGGAGAGGGAGAGAGACCCATTTCAGAGAGAGAGAGAGAGAGAGAGAGAGAGAGAGAGAGAGAGAAAGAAGAAAGAGAGAGAGAGAGAGAGAGAGAGAGAGAGAGAGAGAGAGAGAGAGAGAGACAGAGAGAGAGAGAGAGCATTTCCTCTTTGAGAGCATTCAACCTTTCTCAGACCACAGCCAAATCACACTCTATATAAAGCAATCTGAAACATCACCCACACCAATTAGGACACCATATCAAATGATCAAAATGATGTCCTTCAAATGGACAGAAAACAGCGCCACAAATACAGTCCGGGTTACACTCATTCCAAACACAGGCGTACCCTAAAAACCAATTCGGCATTAATCAGGAAGTACAAGATCTAAACAACATATTATACAAAACAGCACAAAGAGTAATGTGACCACTGTTAAACCAAAGAAAAAACGTTTAGAGACGGACAAATGGTTTGATTTGGACTGTAAGGCTCTGAGAAAAAACCTCAGAAATTTATCAAACCAAAAACACAGACAACCAGATAATCCGGACCTCCGCCTTCATTACTGTGAGGCACTAAAACAATATAAAGCCACTCTCCGGCGGAAAAAAGTTCAAGTTTGGAGAAATTTAAAAATCTATAAATTCATACAAATTTTGGTATAAATGGAAATTATTAAACAAACCAAATCAAGAAGTTCTGGCCATCCAAGATGGGGAGACGTGGAAAACTAATTTCCAAGAATTATACAGCCCAACCGAAATTCAAAATTCTAATCAAAATGAAATAATTAATAAACTAGAAAATGTGAAAAAGATTGATTAAAGCGAATCAAAACCCCTTAGATTTCCCCATAACACTGAAAGAATTGGAAGATAAACTACGGGTCCTTGAGCCCAAGAAAGCCTGCGGTGTCGACAGCATCCTGAACGAGATGCTGAAACACACAGACCAACGCTTCAAACTGGCCATGCTAAAACTGTTCAATGATGTTCTGTGTGTCGGGTTCTTCCCTGAGATCTGGAACAAGGGCCTCATCAGCCCCATTCACAAGAGCGGAGACAAACTAGACCCCAACAACTACCGAGGCATCTGTGTGAACAGTAACCTGGGGAAGGTGCTCTGCAGCATCTTAAACACCAGACTGCTGCACTTCCTTATGAAGCACAATGCCTTGAGTAAATGCCAAATTGGCTTCCTTCCAAAATGTCGCACATCCGACCACATTTTGACATTGCAAACACTAATTGACAAATATGTGCATCAAAACAAGGGAAACATTTTTGCTTGTTTCATTAATTTCAAGAAAGCATTCGATTCAATCTGGCATGAAGGATTATACCTAAAACTTTTAGACAGTGGAATAGGGGGAAAAATTCTATGATTTGATCAAATCAATGTTAAAATTGGAAACCAAAGAACCGAATTCTTCCCCCAGGGGCGTGGAGTGAGACAGGGCTGCACCCTCTTCAACATTTACATCAACCAATTGGCCAACATATTAGAACGCGCCCCCATTCAAGGTCTCACTCTACACAACACAGAGATAAAGTGTCTTCTCTACGCAGATGACCTGGTCCTCCTGTCGCCCACTGAAGAGGGGCTTCAGGACAGCCTGAATCTGCTGGAGGATTTCTGTCAGTCCTGGGCCCTGACGGTCAACCTCCAAAAAACTAGAGTCATGATGTTCCAGAAACGCTCCAGATCTCAGAGACCAACACACACATTCACACTAGCACACAGAACCATCGAGACCACAAAAACATACACTTACCTCGGCCTGAAGATAACTCCAACCGGTAACTTTACTTTGGCTGTGAATGAACTCAAAGAGAAAGCTCAAAGGGCTTTCTATGCCATAAAAAAGATCCATTCGAATTGACATCCCAATCCAAATCTGGCTCAAACTTTTCAAAGCAGTAATTGAACCAATTGCATTATATGGCAGTGAAGTGTGGGGTCCTTCTATAAAATTTGACTTCTTAAATTGGGAAAAACACCCGATCGAAACTCTACGTTTAGATTTCTGTAAAAGAAATACTCAAAGTCCAAAGAAAAACTCCAAACAACGGATGCAGGGCAGAATTAGGCCAATACCCTCTCCTTCTAAACATCCAAAAAAGAGCCATCAAATTCTGGAAACACCTCAAAACAAGTGACCCCAACACATACCATTACAAAGCCCTCAAACACCAAGAGCTGAGCGTAAGTCCCCTCACTGTAAGACTCAGTGAACACAGCCACACACACACGCACACACGCACACACACACACACACACACACACACACACACACACACACACACACACACACACTCAGTGAACACAGTCTGGCCATAGAGACGTTCTTTTTCTCTCTAAGTTCAGTTGTTACATGATTTCTGTATTATTATCTTTTATTTATTATAATTCTTTATTTATGTTATTAATATTATTTTACTAATTCTATTATTTGTATTTATGTTTTGCTATATCTAGCCATGTGTTTCTGTTTATATAATATTGACTTTTTATTTAGATTCATTTTTACTATTATTTTCTCTAGGCTTTACTAAATGTTCAGATATTCTAAATAATTTTCTATGTTGTCTTAATGCTTTGGCAATACAAAATATATGTTCCCCGAGTGGGAACTTCGAACTGCGTCCCCTAGGGGTCGCTATGGGGAACGCCGTCAGCGTGACCTGTGTATGAAGCATACATATAAAAACACCACCTGTTGGCCAGCGACAGCATATGACGTCATTACCGGCGCGACCATAATATAAGGGGCGCCGGGAGAATACATCATCGTTTTGTTTGAAGCGTGCTGTAACAAAGTTCGTAAGGAAGGAAGGAAGCAGACAGGGTTGGCTCGTGAAGACTCGGGTGAATTTTATTTACAGATAAACTTAAACCGGTGCGCACTCTGCGCGTCCTAAAAACATCAACTCTCTCGGTTGTCTCAGCAATCACTCTCAGCATTCGTTCCGGCTGTCTCCCTCTCACCGACCGTGCGCCCGAGTCTTCACTCCGTCTCTCTCTGAACTCCTGTTCCACAGTGGCTTTTATCTGGTCTCCACGCCAATTACTGCAATCAGACACAGGTGTTCCTCATTTTGCACTTGACCCACTTACTTACCGCTGTCTTCTGAGTCCTTCTCCCGCTGCAGACTTCGCTGAAACACGCCCCCCTCGCCACATACCCCCACCGCCCGACTCAGGCCGGGAAGCCCTCCGGCCTGCAGCCCCCCCCCCCCCCCCCCATTCCTGGAGAGGAAGTCGGCTACAACCATCTGCGTCCCGGCCTGTGGATCACCTTGAATTTGAAGGGCTGTAATGCCAGATACCAACGGGTGATCCGCGCGTTGGTATCCTTCATGCGGTGGAGCCATTGCAAGGGCGCGTGGTCCGAACAGAGGGTGAATTCCTGTCCCAGGAGATAATAGCGGAGGGTGAGGACCGCCCACCGGATCGCCAAACACTCCTTCTCAATGGTGCTGTACATCGTCTCTCTCTTAGAGCGCTTCCGACTGATGTACAGCACCGGGCGCTCCTCACCCTTTATCTCCTGGGTCAGGACAGCACCCAGCCCTCGGTCCGACGCGTCCGTCTGCAGCAAAAAGGGGAGAGAAAAGTCAGGAGAGTGCAATAGCGGCCCGCCACACAGAGCAGCCTTCACTTGGGTAAAAGCCTGCTGGCACTGCTCCGTCCACGGGACCGTATCTGGGACCTCCTTTTTAGTGAGGTCAGTCAGCGGGCTGGTGAGCTCCGAATAGTCAGGAATAAACCTCCTGTAATACCCCGCCAGCCCCAGGAACTGCCTCACCTCCTTTTTGGTCTTGGGTCTCGGGCAGGCCGCAATAGCTGCCGTCTTATCAATTTGGGGACGCACCTGTCCGTGGCCCAAGTGGAAACCCAGATAACGAACCTCCACCCGCCCAATCGCACACTTCTTTGGGTTGGCCGTTAGCCCCGCTCCCCTCAGCGCTCTCAGAACCTCCCGCAGGTGCACCATATGCTGCTGCCAGTCCTGACTGTAGATGATAATGTCATCTAGATAAGCAGCGGCGTATGCGGTGTGCGGTCGGAGGATTTTGTCCATGAGGCGCTGAAAGGTAGCGGGGGCCCCGAACAACCCAAAAGGAAGTGTGATAAATTGGTGCAATCCAAACGGCGTTGTGAAGGCTGACTTTTCTTTGGATAAGGGCGATAAGGGGATCTGCCAATATCCTTTGGTTAAGTCCAGTGTCGAATAAAAATGAGCGGTACCCAGCCGATCAAGCAACTCGTCAACCCGCGGCATTGGATAGGCGTCGAACTTCGACACCGCATTCACCTTGCGATAATCCACGCAGAACCGGACCGAGCCGTCTGTTTTCGGTACCAAAACGATCGGGCTCGCCCAGTCACTGTGGGATTCTTCTATTACTCCCATCTCTAACATTGCCTCTAATTCTGACTGAACCACTTTTTTCTTGTGTTCCGGTAAACGATACGGCCGGCTGCGCACTACGACGCCCGGCTCCGTCTCAATATGGTGCTGGATGAGACTGGTTCGCCCGGGCCGGGGCGAGAACACGTCTGCAAAGTCCTTTTGCAACCTGGCTACATCGGTGAGCTGGGAGGGCAAGAGGTGATCTCCCCCAGGGGCCAGAGTGAGTGACTGGATTTTGGTGATCACCTCTGGCCGGAGATCGTCCTCGCCACTTACCGCCGTCGCCAGCATCACCGGCTCCACCTCGCTCCATTTTTTAAGGAGATTGAGGTGGTAGATTTGACGTGCCCCGCTCCGGTCCGTTCGAACCACCTCATAATTGAGATCCCCTACCCGCCGTGTGACCTCGAAAGGTCCTTGCCACTTGGCGAGTAATTTAGAGCTAGAAGTGGGGAGCAATACAAGTACTTTATCTCCCGGTGCAAACTTGCGTAATCTGGTCCCCCGATTGTATAGCCGGCTTTGCTTGTCCTGGGCCTGTAACAAATTCTCCATGGAGAGCTGCCCCAAGGTGTGGAGCTTTCTTCTCAGGTCCAGCACATGCTGAATTTCGTTTTTGCTCTCCGAAGGTCCCTCCTCCCAAGTCTCCCTCAGGACGTCCAAGACCCCGCGGGGCTGGCACCCATACAGGAGCTCGAAGGGGGAAAACCCCGTGGAGGCTTGCGGGACCTCCCGCACAGCAAACAAAAGGGGTTCCAGCCATTTGTCCCAATTTTTGGCGTCTTCGTGAACGAACTTTCGAATCATTATTTTCAACGTACGATTAAATCGTTCCACCAGGCCGTCCGTTTGTGGGTGATAGACGCTGGTGCGGACCGACTTAATTCCCAACAATTCATAAAGTTCGCGAATGGTTCGTGACATAAACGCCGTGCCCTGATCGGTGAGAATCTCTTTCGGGATTCCCACCCGGGAGATCATACTGAACAGAGCCTCCGCTACACTCTTTGCGGAAATGTTGCGGAGCGCCACTGCCTCCGGGTATCGGGTTGCATAATCCACCAGAACTAATGCAAACCGATGCCCTCGTGCTGACCGTTCCAATGGCCCGATGAGGTCCATACCAATTCTTTCGAAGGGGACCTGCATTAGCGGAAGGGGGCGCAAAGGCGCTTTTGGGGAGGCCGGGGGATTCACTAACTGACATTCACGACAAGCCGCACACCACCGGCGTACATTCTCGTTAAACGGTTCAGTGTCGCTGCCTGACCCAGATGCCCTGCCATAGGATTACAATGAGCCGCCTGGAAAAGCATTTCCCGACGGCTTTTTGGTACCAACAACTGGGTTGTATCTTGTTTTGACTGAGCGTCCTGCGTCACTCGATACAACCTATCTTTTAATATAGCAAAATAGGGATAGGAAGGGGGCCGTGCGGACTGGAGAGGCCGGCCGTCAATGGAACAGACCTGGTCGAACGCGTTTCTTAGCGACTCGTCCTGGGACTGCTCCAGGGGAAAATCATCACGCTCCGTGAGGATTAGCCTCTCGACTGCGCTCCGTTCCCCTGGTGCCGCCTCAGCGGGTCCTGGCTCAGCCTCTCCCGTTCGCACGGCCGCCTCCCCCTCCGGCTTCTCTTTTCCGCAGGAGGCATCCACACACAAAACTCCCAATAAAATTTTAAACGCTGGCCAATTGGTTCCCAAAATTAGCGGATGCCGGAGGCGGGGGTTAACTGCCACCTCCACCTTATGCTTTTGCCCCCGAAATTGGATAGTTAACAGCACTACTGGGTATTTCACCACATCCCCATGTACACACCTCACCCGAACCATGCAGCTCTTATCCAATGCCTCGGGCTGAATTAGGCTTTGATGGATCGAGGTTTGGTTACATCCTGAATCCACCAAAGCCCAATAAGTACCACCCCTAATACTCACAGGTATTTGGTACCCGCCAGCTTGATCGGGGGCAGCCTGTGGGGCGTCCAGAACCCGGACCAGTGTCCCCACCTCCATCACTGGACACCGATCGATGAAGTGGCCCGGGTCCCCGCAACGCCAACAGGCCGGCCCAGGCTTCCCCGCCACCCTAGTGGCGGGAAGTGGAACAAGGAATTGGCGTGGAGACCCCAGAGGGACGGGAAGAAGCGCGGAGCTCGGGCTGGCTGACCCCGCCTCCCTGGCGTGGGCTCTCCCGGCCGCCGACTCCGGTGCCGGTCCTCCTCTCCATCGGGTCTGGGCTCGGGGAACCACGCCGGCACGGGACCTGGGTAGGAAGATAGGGGGAGACACAGAAGGGGAGGGGAGAGAGAGAGACGGACGGTAGGGTTTCGCCAACCCCGTGGCACGCCACCATCTGGTCCTCAGCGAGTTGGATGGCCAGGTCCAGCGACGCCGGGCGGTGGCACTGGACCCACTGCGCGGTCTTCTTAGGGAGCCGCGCAATAAATTGCTCCAGCACCACCCGGTCGATGATTTGGTCGACGCCGCCTTCCCCGGCCAACAGCCATCTGCGGCAGGCGTCCCGGAGCTGGTGAGCCATCACGAAGGGCCGGCCGTTCTCCCCCAGCTCCAGCGAACGGAAGCGCTGGCGGTGCTGCTCGGGGCTCCGGCCGACCCGCTGGAGGATGGCTCGTTTTAGGTCGTCGTAGACCAGGAGGTTCTGGACTGGCAGCTGCTGCGCCGCCAACTGCGCCTCCCCGGTTAGCAGGGGGATGAGGCGCACTGGCCAGTCCGTCTGGGGCCACCCACATGCCGCCTCGGTCTTCTCGAAGAGGTCGAGGAATGCCTCCGGGTCATCCTGCGGCCCCATCTTCTGTACCGGCATGTGGGTGGGCGGGGCCGGGGCTGTTGGATTCTCCCCGGCCCGAACCTCCCGGTCCATCCAGCTCCGGAACAGCTCGCGGTCCTCCCGCTGGTTCTGGACGAGGGCACAGAATCTCCTCTCCTGGTCTGCCCTCATGTCCATCAGCGCTTTATGATGTTCTTGGTGGAGTCCCGCGAGCGACTGGATGACATCCGCAAATGGCGATCCCGTTGGTGAGGACATGATGGCAGCGGCGTTCCGGCTTCCTTTCCCGGGTTTTGGCACCAGTGTAACAAAGTTCGTAAGGAAGGAAGGAAGCAGACAGGGTTGGCTCGTGAAGACTCGGGTGAATTTTATTTACAGATAAACTTAAACCGGTGCGCACTCTGCGCGTCCTAAAAACATCAACTCTCTCGGTTGTCTCAGCGATCACTCTCAGCATTCATTCCAGCTGTCTCCCTATCACCGACCGTGCGCCCGAGTCTTCACTACGTCTCTATCTGAACTCCTTTTCCACAGTGGCTTTTATCTGGTCTCCACGCCAATTACTGCAATCAGACACAGGTGTTCCTCATTTTGCACTTGACCCACTTACTTACCGCTGTCTCCTGAGTCCTTCTCCCGCTGCAGACTTCGCTGAAACACGCACCCCTCGCCACACGTGCATTCTGGTAAGAGTACAGTTTTCTCTCTATCATGGCGAGCACTAGCAAGGCGTTTAAGATTGTGTGTGGATCCGTGTCCTCGTTATTTGACTCCCGATGACACACACAATCTTTGTGTCTTTTGTTCGGGCAAGGAGCACACACGCGATCTCCTTGAGGGGAAAATCTGCGTGCACTGTGAGCTTTTTCTATGAAAAAGCTCCGCTCTCGTCTGTCCCTCTTTTCAAGGAAAGAGGGGTAGCCGTCTGCTTCCCGCGATTCGGGACCCACCACTGCCGAGGCATGGAGGCAATTGAAATCGTGGGGTTCGCAGTTGGATATGGCCGATGAGTTAGAGAGGGACCGCCCCTTTTTCACGAGATCGCGTCGGCCGAGAACGAGAGTGAGCTGCTGGATTGTGATGATGCGATCTTTCTGACATTATCAGATTCAGCGGCTAGTGCTCTGCTGGGTTATGCCCAGGAAGAGCAGGAGATGTTTGAGGGCGAGGAAGTTGAGACTGAACCCTCTCAATCCTCCTGCACTGCATATGAACGAGTTATTGGAGGTTATGAATCATAAAAATAAATCTTTCTGGCCATAAATCCCCAGCTCGAGCGAGTCTTCCTTTCTTCATAAATCTCGATGTGGAGGTTGAGAAGGAGTGGATAAAGCAATTTTTTCTCGTATTCATAGGTTTCAGCATACTAGTTATGCTGACATTGAGGGGATGCGTGAAAATGGCTATGAGGGGATGCCCCCTGTGCAAGAGATGATAACCAGCTTATCTCTCTGTGGCCAGACATCCTCTCTCAAGGCTCCCTCCTTGCCATCTAAGCCCCTGAATCTCGCTTAAATGGCAGGGCATATGCAGCAGCAGGTCAGACCTTCGCTTCGTTGCACACTAAGGCGTACCAGACTGATCTGCTGAAAGACCTGGATAAGGTTCTATAAAGTCCAGGTCTGAGCCCGAACAACCAGGGGTCCTAGCCCATCTCGGTCTGAGGATCAAAGATGGGCTCAGAAGGCTAGTCTCGCGACTCATGCCCCTCCCCCGCCTGCGTTTAGGGTGAGAGAGATGCGCGGGTCAGAGAGAGGCAAGCCCTCTTATTCCTCTCTAATTCCCCTGTAACCACTGTAAACTCCACCTGACCAAGATTAGGTGGAAATTTCCTGCTAAGCCAGGACTAAAAAACAAAAGGTGAGTTCCCTCTCATTCTGAGGAATAAGTTCTCTGCTCTCCAGAGCTCATTGTCGACAGACCAAAATCTGTGGAGGGAGCTGAAGGTTTGAGTTGCCAAACATAGCTTCGAAACCTTAATGACTCGGAGAGGATCTGCAAAGAGGAGTGGGACAAAATCCCTCCTGAGAAGTGTGCAAACCTGCTGACCTACTACAAGAAACCTCTAACCTCTGTGATCGCCAACAAGTACTTAGGGTGAATCCCATTTCTCTGTCTTACCCCTTCCCCTTCGTCTTACCCCTAGCCCTTGTCCCTCGAACCCGAGTGGTAAGCGCTAGGTGTGAAAACATCCCCTATGAAATATACGCCACTTTCATTTAGCATTTCTCTAGTCAGAGAAATGCGGGACAAATCAGCAATGTAACGTTAGCGTGGGAAAATAGCATGTTTTAAAAACGTTTAAATTAAGAACATGGTTGCAAATATATATGTACAGGACTGTGTAGAGCACAAAACAAGACTGTCGTAATTTTTTTATAAATTATTTAATCCGAAAATACTTACATTATGGGATTCTCTGGATGATCTGGCCGCAGTGTGTTCTGGTACCCCTTGGGTTCAAGTAAGCTCGAGAAAATGCTTGGTTTTAAGGGGTATCTAACCCTTCCCCTCAATCAAAACCAGAATTAGCCCTTACTCTCACGTGAACGTGCAAAACTAAGAGGAAGGGGTAAGACAGAGAATTGGGATTCACCCTAAGTCATGTTTTGTGAAGGGGTCAAATACTTATGTCTCACTCATTAAAATGCGAATCAATTTATAACTATTTGTAAATGCGTTTTCTTGTTTTTTTTTGTTGTTATTCTGTCTCTCACTGTTCAAATAAATCTACCGTTAAAATTATAGACTGATCATTTCTTTGTCAGTGGACAAACGTGCAAAATCAGCAGAGGATCAAATACTCTTCTCCCCTAGGGGTGTAAATCGGACGGTTCGTCACGATTCGATATCGATTCTCATACCCAGCGATTCGATATTTGCCGATTCATAAGAAAATGATACGATACGATTCGATTCAGGAGTATATCGATCGATATATCGATATTATGATATTATAAACCCATTTTAAACAACCATCTACATTTTTATTAACTCACAAATGCAACCAAAAATATATATCATGAACATAAATATAAAAATGCTACTATGGGTTCAGCTTTTCTACAGATAACGAAATTACAAGCAATAGCAGAAAATAAATACAATAGAAGAAAGACACGAGTTCAATAAACAGCGCTTTTCAGGTTTTTCAGCTCAATCTAAAATACATTTTCAGTTATGCTAAAGAAATGTAATAATCAAATGTAAAATAACTGCATAGTCTTCACTGTATAAATTAAATAGCCTGTAAAATAATATTTTTTGATGTTAAAAGGTTATTTAGTCAGGAGCAGTGAGCACTTGTATTTTTCTTTTACAGCATTATATTTATTATTAGTTTTCTTTCACTTTAAGAATGAAAGCACAGATTTAATATACTGATACACATTTTCTTTCTCCACTCTTTACATTAAGACACTTGCTTTTCTTAACCTACTGTTTACAAGGATATTAGCTAAAACATGCATTTTGATGTAGTTTTGTCTGAATTTATTCATCCAAAAAAGCGGAAGAGAGCTCAGTATTCGCGCGGAGTTGACGCGGCCGTTTGTGTGCGTGCGTGTGTGTGTGTGTGTGTGTGTGCATGCTTCAGATATGCGCGTGCTTCAGATGTGTGTGTGTGTGTGTGTGCGCCCTTCAGATGTGTGTATGTGTGCGCGCACTTCAGATGTGTGTGTGCGTGCGCTTCAGATGTGTGTGTGTGTGTGTGTGTGCGCATGCTTCAGATATGCGCGCGCTTCAGATGTGTGTGTGTGTGTGTGTGCACGCCCTTCAGATGTGTGTGTGTGTGCGCGCACTTCAGATGTGTGTGTGTGTGTGTGCGTGCGCTTCAGATGTGTGCGCGGTAAACTTCTCACACAGCGCTCAACTGTTACTCCAACAATCCCGAGCGTCTTTTATGCTTCGGGCAGTCCTTATATCGAGTCCTGATACGTGATATTGAACGAGAATGCACGCGTTGGCGGTAATACATAGACGGAGATTATATGAAAATGTGGACAGTGCCAATATAAAGGTGCCTTTTTATACGACAGATATCGATATTTTACGCGTGGCGTCGATGCATCGTATCGTCATACATCGTATCGATATATCAATCCATATCGATGAATCGTTACACCCCTAGTCCCCCAATGTATATCACAGGATTCTCTTCTAGCATCTCATATTTATAGTTTCCTCCTGAATATCTCACACGGTCCTGATTTCTTCATCTGTTAAACACAAACCCATCACTTTAAACTCAATGAACACATTTCTGGACACTTAAAAAAATTGAAATTCAGTCATTAATCACTCACGTTCATGTCGCTCCAAACACCTTCGTTCATCTTCGGAACACAAATTAAGATATTTGTGATGAAATCCGAGAGGTTTCTGACCCTCCATAGAGAGCAATGCTACTGAAATCTCCTAAAAACATTGTCATTTGTGTTCTGAAGATGAACGGAGGTGTTTGGCGCGACATGAATCTGAGTAATTAATGACTGAATTTTCATTTTTGGGTGAACTATTCCTTTAAATACACAAGTGACAATTTGGAAAGCAAGGGAAAACAATATTGGAACAAACAATCATCTGGAAGAAGCCATTAAATGTCCATTTGGTAAATCTGATGTGTTCACACAGTACGAGTGTCATTTGTGCTCCGTGTTTTGGACTCTGAATACTGAACATCTCAGACTCTTTTATAATGAATCAGTTTCTGACACACATTCTCTGCTGTGGAGATTCAACTGAAGAGGATGATGATGACGATGATGATGATGATGATGATGATGATGAGGATGATGATGATGGTGGTGGTGATGGAGATGTTTCTGCAAATAAAACAAAACAATGAATTTCTAAAGGTTGCTTTTTCACACACAGATACTGATCTCATTACCCAGAATTCAAGTTTGCTGATACAGAGACACTTAGAAAATAACAGTGTAAGCTGTTTGTGTAACTGAAGCCTGTAGTTCCTCAGTGAATAATACAGTTCATAGCAGGTTCCTGGATGAGCATCTTCTTAACTATAGTACAAGACATGAAATAACTCACAGAAGTGCTACAGATCTGCAGGTACTGGACATTTAAAGAATGAAATAAAGAATAAAATACACAAACTCTGTGTGCAGTTTCTCATTGAGCAGAACAGCGACATTATTCTACAGGATGGGGTTATGAGGAAACTTCCTCTTTTAACTGTGTTTTGTGGTTTTGCTTTGTTAAACACTCTGTTAAACCACATCTGCTGAATGGATTATTAATGCCATTCTGAGAAAGTCACCTGTACCGGTATCGCTGACGAGGACTCGTGTGATGAAGCTCTTGTGTCCTTGATCAGACTGAACTCCACACCAGTATTCAGCTGAATGTTGTCGAGTCACATGACTGATGATTCCCGTCAGGAGCTGCTGCTCTCGGTCATCATACAGCTGGATCTGTCCCTCAGCGCTCCATCTTCTGCTCTCCTTCACAGACGTCTCTTCAGCACAGAGATCAGATCCAGATCTCCTGCAGACAAACTTCACATCAGCACTGTGGGATTGTGGGTATTTGCAGCTGATGTTCACAGATGCTCCTGCAGCAGCTGATAGACTGATGCTCTTCTGACAACAATCAGCTGTTTGAGAGACAAATCAAGCTCACATTAAACCACAGATTCATCAGTTCATCACAGAAACAAATGCATGAGTGAATGAAAGCAGCTCACCGTCTCTGATGTCCAGGTGAAACTCAGAGAAGAAACTGTATTCTTCAGAAACTCTGACTGTTATCTTATATTCTCCAGGATCATTCGCATTCAGTTCTCTGATAAACACACGTAAGAGACGAGCAGATCTGTCGTCATGAACAGAGAATCGACCGTCAGGTGTCCATTCTGCTGCTCTGTCAGTGTTTATTAGAGGAAAACACTGATGTACTCCAGTTTTACAGACAGCTATCAAAGGATTCGCTTCTAGCGTCTTATATTTGTAGTTTATAATGATGTTTCCTCCTGAATATCCCGTCACAGCACCGATCTCTTGACCTGTTGAACACAAACTCATCAGTGATGTTCTTCTTCATTATTCATATAAAAACATGACAGTTTGTCATCTTCTTTTACTGACACGGTGAGATCCACACAAACACACACACACACAGACACACACACACACACACACACACACACACAACACACACACACACACACACAACACACACACACACACACACAGTGTGGTGATGTTGATGATCATCATGGGTCTCAGTTACTCACCTGTTATAACTTTCAGATTCACTTCAGTGTATGAATCTATTTGTGCATAAATATCCATTGCACAGTAGTACGTCGCAGAATCCTGTTCACTCAGATTTCTGATGGTCACAGTGAAAACTGCTGCTGTTGTGTTGTCATACAGAGAGAATCTTTCAGAGTCAACCCATTTGTGTTTAGGATTAGTCTTGATTTGGTCTGTGCACTCGGACCACTCTCCTTTACAAAAATACTTTGCATTGTCTGTATATTTTTTATTATATTTGCATGTGATCCTGACTCCTCCTCCTGAATATCCGGTCACACTGATGGAGCTCAACACACCTACAACAAACCAGCATCTTAACAACAATAATGTATTTATTTGACATTTCAAAATCAGTTGAAGAAAAATAACTGAAGTGAAAGTCTCTTTGCTGTTTTAGTGATTTACTGTGAGTTCAGACTCTTACCAGGAATCATCAGCAGAGTGAAAGTCCAGACGATCTTCATTCTTCTCTCGCATTCAATGATCTTCTCTGCTGTCACTAGATTCAGTTCTTCTGAAGCCCTCGATGTGTGTTCAGATGAGTTTTAGTGCTTCTTTCCTGGTCGCATGTTTAACATGAACTGATGAATGTGTGAGAGACGCCCAATTCCTCTGAGAGAGAGAGAGAGAGACCCACTTCCTCAGAGAGAGAGAGAGAGAGAGAGAGAGAGACCCATTTCCTCAGAGAGAGAGAGAGAGAGAGGGAGAGAGACCCACTTCCTCAGAGAGAGAGAGAGAGAGGGAGAGAGACCCACTTCCTCAGAGAGAGAGAGAGAGAGAGAGAGCCCATTTCCTCAGAGAGAGAGAGAGAGAGAGGGAGAGAGACCCATTTCCTCAGAGAGAGAGAGAGAGGGGAGAGACCCACTTCCTCAGAGAGAGAGAGAGAGAGGGAGAGAGACCCACTTCCTCAGAGAGAGAGAGAGAGAGAGGGAGAGAGGCCCACTTCCTCAGAGAGAGAGAGAGAGAGGGAGAGAGAGAGAGAGAGAGAGAGAGAGAGAGAGAGAGAGAGAGAGCATTTCCTCTTTGAGAGCATTCAACCTTTCTCAGACCACAGCCAAATCACACTCTATATAAAGCAATCTGAAACATCACCCACACCAATAAGGACACCATATCAAATGATCAAAATGATGTCCTTCAAATGGACAGAAAACAGCGCCACAAATACAGTCCGGGTTACACTCATTCCAAACACAGGCGTACCCTAAAAACCAATTCGGCATCAATCAGGAAGTACAAGATCTAAACAACATATTATACAAAACAGCACAAAAGAGTAATGTGACCACTGTTAAACCAAAGAAAAAACATCTAGAGACTGACAAATGGTTTGATTTGGACTGTAAGGCTCTGAGAAAAAACCTCAGAAATTTATCAAATCAAAAACACAGACAACCAGATAATCCGGACCTCCGCCTTCATTACTGTGAGGCACTAAAACAATATAAAGCCACTCTCCGGCGGAAAAAAGTTCAAGTTTGGAGAAATTTAAAAATCTATAAATTCATACAAATTTTGGGATAAATGGAAATTATTATACAAACCAAATCAAGAAATTCTGGCCATCCAAGATGGGGAGACGTGGAAAACTCATTTCCAAGAATTATATAGCCCAACCGAAATTCAAAATTCTAATCAAAATGAAATAATTAATAAACTAGACAATTTGGAAAGATCGATTAAAGCGAATCAAAACCCCTTAGATTTCCCCAAAACACTGAACGAATTGGAAGATAAACTACGGGTCCTTGAGCCCAAGAAAGCCTGCGGTGTCGACAGCATCCTGAACGAGATGCTGAAACACACAGACCAACGCTTCAAACTGGCCATGCTAAAACTGTTCAATGATGTTCTGTGTGTCGGGTTCTTCCCTGAGATCTGGAACAAGAACGGAGACGAACTAGACCCCAACAACTACCGAGGCATCTGTGTGAACAGTAACCTGGGGAAGGTGCTCTGCAGCATCTTAAACACCAGACTGCTGCACTTCCTTATGAAGCACAATGCCTTGAGTAAATGCCAAATTGGCTTCCTTCCAAAATGTTGCACATCTGACCACATTTTGACATTGCAAACACTAATTGACAAATATGTGCATCAAAATAAGGGAAACATTTTTGCTTGTTTCATTGATTTCAAGAAAGCATTCGATTCAATCTGGCATGAAGGATTATACCTAAAACTTTTAGACCGTGGAATAGGGGGAAAATTCTATGATTTGATCAAATCGATGTACACAGCCAGCCAATGTGCGGTTAAAATTGGAAACCAAAGAACCGAATTCTTCTCCCAGGGGCGTGGAGTGAGACAGGGCTGCAAAAAACTAGAGTCATGATGTTCCAGAAACGCTCCAGATCTCAGGGACCAACACACACATTCACACTAGCACACAGAACCATCGAGACCACAAAAACATACACCTACCTCGGCCTGAAGATAACTCCGACCGGTAACTTTACTTTGGCTGTGAATGAACTCAAAGAGAAAGCTCAAAGGGCTTTCTATGCCATAAAAAGATCCATTCAAATTGACATCCCAATCCAAATCTGGCTCAAACTTTTCAAAGCAGTAATTGAACCAATTGCATTATATGGCAGTGAAGTGTGGGGTCCTTCTATAAAATTTGACTTCTTAAATTGGGAAAAACACCCGATCGAAACTCTACATTTAGATTTTGTAAAAAGAATACTCAAAGTCCAAAGAAAAACTCCAAACAACGGATGCAGGGCAGAATTAGGCCAATACCCTCTCCTTCTAAACATCCAAAAAAGAGCCATCAAATTCTGGAAACACCTCAAAACAAGCGACCCCAACACATACCATTACAAAGCCCTCAAACACCAAGAGCTGAGTGTAAGTCCCCTCACTGTAAGACTCAGTGAACACAGCCACACACACACACACACACACACACACACACACACACACACACACACACACACACACACACACACACACACACACACACACACACACACACACACACACTCAGTGAACACAGTCTGGCCATAGAGACGTTTCTTTTTCTCTAAGTTCAGTTGTTATATGATTTCTGTATTATTATCTTTTATTTATTATAATTCTTTATTTATGTTATTAATATTATTTTACTAATTCTATTATTTGTATTTATGTTTTGCTATATCTAGCCTTGTGTTTATATAATATTGACTTTTTATTTAGATTCATTGTTACTATTATTTTCTCTAGGCTTTACTAAATGTTCAGATATTCGAAATCATTTTCTATGTTGTCTTAATGCTTTGGCAATACAAAATATATGTTCCCCTTCATGGGAACTTCGAACTGCGTCCCCTAGGGGTCGCTATGGGGAACGCCGTCAGCGTGACCCGTGTATGAAGCATACATATAAAAACACCACCTGTTGGCCGGCGACAGCATATGACGTCATTACCGGCGCGACCATAATATAAGGGGCGCCGGGAGAATACATCATCGTTTTGTTTGAAGCGTGCATTCTGATAAGAGTACAGTTTTCTCTCTATCATGGCGAGCACTAGCAAGGCGTTTAAGATTGTGTGTGGATCCGCGTCCTCGTTATTTGACTCCCGATGACACACACAACCTTTGTGTCTTTTGTTCGGGCAAGGAGCACGCACACGATCTCCTTGAGGGGAAAATCTGCGTGCACTGTGAGCTTTTTCTATGAAAAAGCTCCGCTCTCGTCTGTCCCTCTTTTCAAGGAAAGAGGGGCAGCCGTCTGCTTCCCCTCTTTCCCAGCACACTTTCCCAGGGACCCACCACTGCCGAGGCACGGAGGCAATTGAAATCGTGGGGTTCGCAGTTGGATATGGCCGATGAGTTAGAGAGGAAACCGCCCCTTTTTCGCGAGAGCGCGTCGGCCGAGAACGAGAGTGAGCTGCTGGATTGTGATGATGCGATCTTTCTGACATTATCAGATTCAGCGGCTAGTGCTCTGCTGGGTTATGCCCAGGAAGAGCAGGAGATGTTTGAGGGCGAGGAAGTTGAGACTGAACCCTCTCAATCCTCCTGCACTGCATATGAACGAGTTATTGGAGGTTATGGATCATAAAAATAAATCTTTCTGGCCATAAATCCCCAGCTCGAGCGAGTCTTCCTTTCTTCATAAATCTCGATGTGGAGGTTGAGAAGAAGTGGATAAAGCAATTTTTTCTCGTATTCATAGGTTTCAGCATACTAGTTATGCTGACGTTGAGGGGATGCGTGAAAATGGCTATGAGGGGATGCCCCCTGTGCAAGAGATGATAGCCAGCTTATCTCTCTGTGGGCGAGACATCCTCTCTCAAGGCTCCCTCCTTGCCATCTAAGCCCCTGAATCTTGCTTAAATGGCAGGGCATATGCAGCAGCAGGTCAGACCGTCGCTTCGTTGCACACTAAGGCGTACCAGACTGATCTGCTGAAAGACCTGGATAGGGTTCTATAAAGTCCAGGTCTGAGCCCGAACAACCAGGGGTCCTAGCCCATCTAGGTCTGAGGATCAGAGATGGGCTCAGAAGGCTAGTCTCGCGACTCATGCCCCTCCCCCGCCTGCGGCTAGAGAGAGAAAGAGAGGTGTGGGTCAGAGAGAGGCAAGCCCTCTTATTCCTCTCTAATTCCCCTGTAACCACTGTAAACTCCACCTGACCGAGGTTAGGTGGAAATTTCCTGCTAAGCCAGGACTAAAAAACTAAAAAAACAAAAGGTGAGTTCCCTCTCATTCTGAGGAATGAGTTCTCCGCTCCCCAGAACTCGCTGTCGGTAGAGCTAGCATTGCTCCCCTCACCTAGAGGGTCACCTATGAGCATGCCGCTCCCTTCTGAGCGTCTGAGTTCACTCTCATTCTGAGGAATGAGTTCTCCGCTCTCCAGAGCTCGTTGTCAGTAGAGCTAGCAGTGCTCCCCTCACGTAGAGGGTCACCTATGAGCATGCCGCTCCCTTCTGAGCGTCTGAGTTCCCTCTCATTCTGAGGAATGAGTTCTCCGCTCTCCAGAGCTCATTGGGAGAGCTAGCATTGCTCCCCTCACCTAGAGGGCCACCTATGAGTATGCCGCTCACTTCTGAGCATCTGAGTTCCCTCTCATTCTGAGGAATGAGTTCTCCGCTCTCCAGAGCTCGTTGTCGGTAGAGCTAGCAGTGCTCCCCTCATCTATAGGGTCACCTATGAGCTAGCCGCTCCCTTCTGAGTGCTGAAGGATGAGTCCTCCGCTCCCCAGAGCTCGCTGTCGGTAGAGCTAGCATTGCTCCCCTCACCTAGAGGGTCACCTATGAGCATGCTGCTCCCTTCTGAGCGTCTGAGTTCCCTCTCATTCTGAGGAATGAGTTCTCCGCTCCCCAGAGCTCTGTGATAGGTCGCTCTCTTTGTTGGCCGAGCTAGCATTGCTCACCTCACCTAGAGATCACCTATGAGCATGCCGCTCCCTTCTGAGCATCTGAGTTTCTCCACCCTCAAGAGCTCTGTGATAGGTCGCTCGCCTTGTTGGTCAAGGTAGCATTGCTCCCCTCACCATAGATGGTCATCTATGAGGCATGCCCACTCCCTTCTGAGCATCTGAGTTTCCTCTCCTTCTGAGGGAGGTTCTCTGCTCCCCAGAGCTCTGTGATAGGTCGCTCTCCTGGTATGGTTGAGCTAGCATCCTCCCTCACCATAGAGGGTCACCTATGAGCATGCCGCTCCCTTCTGGGCATCTGAGTTCCCTCACTCAGAGGAATGAGTTCCCCGCTCTCCAGAGCTCCTCATTGGTAGAGCTAGCACTGCTCCCCTCACCATAGAGGGTCACCTATGAGCATGCCGCTCCCTTCGGGGGTCTGAGTTCCCTCTCATTCTGAAGGATGAGTTCATCGCTCCCCAGAGCTCGCTGTCGGTAGAGCTAGCATTGCTCCCGTCACCATAGAGGGTCACCTATGAGCATGCCGCTCCCTTCAGGGCATCTGAGTTCCCTCTCACTCTGAGGAATGAGTTCTCCGCTCTCTAGAGCTCCTCATTGGTAGCTGAGTTCCCTCTCATTCTGAGGAATGAGTTCTCTGCTCTCCAGAGCTCGCTGTCGGTAGAGCTAGCACTGCTCCCCTCACCTAGAGGGTCACCTATGAGCATGCCGCTCCCTTCTGAGTGTCTGAGTTTCTCCGCCCCCCCAGAGCTCTATGATAGGTCGCTCGCCTTGATGGTCGAGCTAGCATTGCTCCCCTCACCATAGAGGGTCATCTATGAGCATGCCGCTCCTGTCACGGTTCATGGATCTGTGTGCTCATTCTGTGTTCGTCTATGTGGGTGGACCCGCTCGTTGTGCTTGTCAGCGTTGCCTAGTGACCGTGCACCTGACGAGGTAATCAGGACGGTTACAGGTGTAGCTCGTCTGCACTGCCTATATCTGGCTGGCGTTTCTGTGGTGCGTTGTCAGATCGTTTTTACTCTTGTGGTTCTTACTCTCTGTGTCAGTCTTCCAGGTCCGGAGGCTGTTCTCGCCTGGTCGCGTCTCTGTATTTCCTGAAGGCTGGAGACTCTGCACTGCCGGGGTTTTACTGCACCTGCACTGCCGATGATATCTGCACCTCCACTGTGTTTTGGAGTCTGCACCTGCACTGCCAGCTTATCTCACCTCCACTGTGTATTGGAGTTGTCAAATAAAGACTATCTGTTTTTCACTCGCAATTGGATCCCGAGCTTTCTGTACCGTGACAGAACGATCTGACCAAGATGGATCCAGCGAGTGCGTCAGATTTAAGAGACTTTTTATCTCGCAGTAACTCACGCATGGATCACCAGGATGAACAGGGGGCTGTCTCTAATCGCGCTATCCAAGCCCGGTCTCTCAGGTTTCGAAGCTGACCACCCAGTTACAGAGTCTCCAGACCGAGCCTGAACAGCGATCCACTGCGGCTAATTCACCTGCGCCCACTATCCCAGATCAGGCGGACCGTTTCATCGAGCCCCCCTCCCCCACCGCCAGCCTTTTATTCTGGTGAGCCCCAGCTATGCCGCTCCTTCCTTGTCAAATGTTCACTCTATATCTCCTTCCAACCATCGTCGTTTCCTACCGAGGAATCGAAGATAGCATTTGTTATCACACTACTCTCTGGACGGGCAGCTCTCTGGGGAACTACTGTTTGGGAGCAGAAACTTCCCTGCTGCACTTCGTTTCAGTCATTTTCGGAGGAGATCAGAAAGGTGTTTGATCGGGCGGCTTCGGGCAGAGAGGCGGCTCGTTTTCTGGCGGAGTTACGGCAGGGAGATCGGAGCGTCACTGATTTCTCCATTGAATTCCGCACTTTGGCGGCAGAGTGCCGGTGGAATTCAGAAGCGCAGTGGGATATGTTTTTTCATGGACTTGCTGATTATGTCAAGGATGAGATCTACGCACTGGAGTTACCCACGTCGCTGGATGGTTTGGTCAGTCTGGCTATTCGGGTGGATGCCAGATTACAGCAGAGAGGTCAGCGAGCACGCCGAGCTTCGGCGGACAATAGGCTGGACCACCTGCCTATCCCCTACCGCGACACAGACATCGGTTTCGCCGAACCAGAACCCATGCAGATGGGCAGACCCCGTCTTTCCCTGGAGGAGAAGCGGAGGCGGCGTAACGAGGGTCTTTGCCTGTATTGCGGAGCTGCTGGGCACATCGCAGCACAGTGCCCCGTAAAAGACAGAGAGACAGTGGTTAAGGGGTTACTGACGGGTGGGATCACATTGGCTAAATCCTCTCTTGCAGCTACACTTCTCACTGTCAAATTGCAGTGGTCCTCAGTCACCTATGACTGTCAGGCTTTAATTGACTCTGGTGCCGAGGGCAATTTTTTAGACTCTGATCTCGCTGACAGACTTAGACTTCCGGTGATTGCCCTTTCACAGCCCATTGCTGTTCATGCTCTCAATGGTCTGTCTCTTCCTTCCATCACTCACTCTACGGGGCCACTTAGACTCGTCACTTCGGGGAATCACACTGAGACTATTCAGTTTCTTTTAACTGACACTCCCGTTACTCCAGTAGTCCTTGGGCATCCCTGGCTTGTGCTTCATAACCCTCACTTTAATTGGAGTCAGAGTTCCATTCTCTCTTGGAGTGAGGGTTGTCATGCTACTTGTCTGTTGTCTGCTTGTCCTTCTGTGTCTTGTTCTGTGTTTCAGGATGAGCATATGGATCTGTCAAACGTGCCCAGCGAGTACCGCGACCTGAAGGGAATGTTCAGTAAGTCTCGGGCTGCTTCTCTACCTCCGCATCGTCCCTATGACTGTGCTATAGATTTATTACCAGGTACGTCTCCGCCCAAGGGCAAACTTTATTCGCTTTCCGCCCCGGAGAGGGAGGCCATGGAGAAATATATTTCTGATTCTCTAGCAGCCAAGATCATTCGCCCTTCTTCTTCACCGGCGGGAGCGGGGGGTTTTTTTTCGTGAAAAAGAAGGATGGGTCTCTTCGTCCCTGCATCGACTATCGAGGGCTGAATAACATCACGGTGAAGAATACATATCCTTTGCCGTTGATGTCTTCTGCCTTTGAGCGTCTGCAGGGGGCGGTCTTTTTCACGAAATTAGACCTTCGCAACGCATATCATTTGGTTCGCATAAGGGAGGGGGATGAATGGAAGACTGCTTTTAATACCCCCAGGGGGCACTTTGAATATCGCGTTCTTCCTTTTGGGCTTTCCAACGCTCCCGCAGTCTTCCAGGCACTCGTTAATGACGTGTTGAGAGATATGCTAAATCAGTTCATTTATGTCTACCTGGATGACATACTGATATTTTCTCACTCTCTCCAGGAACATGTTCAGCACGTCAGGCGAGTGCTTCAGAGGCTGTTAGAGAATGGGCTTTATGTCAAGGCGGAGAAATGCGTTTTCCATGCACAGTCTGTCCCCTTTTTGGGTTACATTGTGTCAGTCGAGGGGATGCGCATGGATCCGGACAGGGTTCAGGCTGTGGTTGATTGGCCAACTCCAGATTCCCGCAAGGCCCTGCAGAGGTTTCTGGGCTTTGCCAATTTTTACCGGCGTTTTATTCGCAGTTTCAGCCAGCTAGCCGCCCCTTTGACTGCCTTAACCTCCATCAAGACTCCGTTCAGGTGGTCCAGCACAGCGGAAGCTGCGTTTACCAAACTGAAAGGCTGCTTTGTTTCAGCTCCCATACTCATCGGCCCTGATCCTTCCCGGCAGTTTGTGGTGGAGGTTGACGCGTCGGAGGTGGGGGTTGGTGCCGTCCTATCCCAGCGTTCTTCCTCGGACGACAAGGTGCACCCGTGCGCGTATTTTTCTCACCGTTTGTCTCCCGCTGAACGCAACTATGATATTGGTAATAGAGAACTGCTGGCAGTCAAGCTTGCCTTGGAGGAATGGCGTCATTGGTTAGAAGGTTCGGGGGTTCCTTTTATCGTCTGGACTGATCATAAGAATCTTGAGTACATCAAGTCCGCCAAACGTTTGAACTCTAGGCAGGCCCGGTGGGCTTTATTTTTCGGTCGTTTCGATTTTTCTATTTCTTATCGGCCAGGTTCCAAGAACATCAAGCCCGATGCACTGTCCCGTATTTTCGACCATTCTGATCGCCCGTCTTTTTCCGAGCCCATTGTGCCACAGAAAATTGTTGTTTCTGCGGTCACTTGGGAGATTGAGTCGAAGGTCCGCACGGCCTCGCAAGGGGTAACGCCTCCGTCCGGATGCCCACCGGGTCGTTTGTTTGTGCCAGAGACTTTACGGTCCGACGTCATTCGATGGAGTCATTGTTCCAAGGTGGCTTGTCATCCTGGGGTGAGTCGTACTACGTTTCTTATTAAACAACGGTTCTGGTGGCCGTCTATGGCTCGCGACATACGATGTTTTGTTTTGGCTTGCTCTGTTTGTGCCGTCTTCTAAGACTTCTAATCGACCCTCTGCTGGACTCCTTCAGCCGCTGTCGGTTCCGTCGAGACCCTGGTCCCACATTTCGCTAGATTTCGTCACAGGTCTCCCAGCCTCAAGTGGGAACACGGTGGTTTTGACCGTGGTGGACCGGTTCTCGAAGGCTGCCCATTTCATCCATCTGCCTAAATTACTGTCTGCCAGAGAGACAGCGGTTGCTGTCATTTACCACGTTTTTCGCGTTCATGGTCTCCCGACAGACGTGGTCTCTGACAGGGGGCCTCAGTTTGTCTCTAAATTTTGGAGTGAGTTTTGCCGTTTGCTAGGGGCGACTGTTAGTCTTTCTTCTGGGTACCATCCCCAGAGTAATGGTCAGACAGAGAGAGCCAACCAGGACTTAGAACGTATGTTGCGATGTGTGGTCTCTCAGAATCCATCCTCTTGGAGCCAGCAGCTCTCATGGGTTGAGTACGCACATAACTCATTACCAGTATCTGGTACGGGCCTGTCTCCGTTTGAGGGTAGTTTAGGGTACCAGCCACCAATTTTTTCCAGTCTGGAATCCGAAGTCGCGAAACTCTGCCCACGCATTTGTCCAGAGGTGTCGAAGCACCTGGAGCAGGGCCAGACAGACCCTCCTCCAGGTGGGGGCACGCACCAAGGCCAAGGCTGATCGCCACCGGTCAAGGCCTCCCATCTATGTCGTCGGTCAAGAAGTGTGGCTTTCATCTAAGAACATTCCTCTCCGTACCGTTTGTAACAAACTTGCTCCTAAATTCATTGGCCCGTTTACTGTCACCAAGATCATTAGTCCGGTGGCGGTCCGCCTCAAACTTCCTCCAGCGTACAAGAGGATTCATTCCGTTTTTCATGTTTCCAAATTAAAACCTGTTTTTCATGCTTCCATTAATCCGCAAACCCCGGTTCCTCCACCGCCGCGACTCGTAGATGGGGAACCTGTTTATTCGGTCAAGCGTATTCTGGACTCTAGGCGGAGGGGACGCGGATTCCAGTACTTGGTGGACTGGGAGGGTTACGGTCCTGAGGAGAGGAGTTGGGTGCCTGCTAGAGACATATTGGATCACTCTCTTATCGATGATTACAATCGTCAGGTAAGTTCATCTGGGAACGCCAGGAGGCGTTCATAGGGGAAGGGGTACTGTCACGGTTCATGGATCTGTGTGCTCATTCTGTGTTCGTCTATGTGGGTGGACCCGCTCGTTGTGCTTGTCAGCGTTGCCTAGTGACCGTGCACCTGACGAGGTAATCAGAACGGTTACAGGTGTAGCTCGTCTGCACTGCCTATATCTGGCTGGCGTTTCTGTGGTGCGTTGTCAGATCGTTTTTACTCTTGTGGTTCTTACTCTCTGTGTCAGTCTTTCAGGTCCGGAGGCTGTTCTCGCCTGGTCGCGTCTCTGTATTTCCTGAAGGCTGGAGACTCTGCACTGCCGGGTTTACTGCACCTGCACTGCCGATGATATCTGCACCTCCACTGTGTTTTGGAGTCTGCACCTGCACTGCCAGCTTATCTCACCTCCACTGTGTTTTGGAGTTGTCAAATAAAGACTATCTGTTTTTCACTCGCAATTGGATCCCGAGCTTTCTGTACCGTGACAGCTCCCTTCTGAGCATCTGAGTTCCCTCTCACTCCGAGGAATGAGTAGTTCTCCGCTCCAGAGCCATAGAACGTTACCAAAATATATATATAAGTACACACGCTAAAGCTCTGGGCACTTTCTAAAATCCACTCAGTGGTAAGTTCGCACATCGAAAGTTCTGCATTCTTTCTAAAATCCCGTAAGGGTAGGGTTACGCAGCTTCGTGCCCTTATTTGAGCTGGTCAAGCCCCGGTTTGAGCCTTGGGCCCCACTCCCTTTGCCCCAATATTTTGGGTCTAAAAATAAATTAAAAATAGTGTGACGCTACCAAAGGGTCTGTACTCTGTTGAGACAGTTCCCTCAGCAAGCTTGTGCTGAGCAAGCGGTAGCCCCTGGGTGACCGGCCAGGACCTAGTTACTACCACTAGGTGCTTGGCCATATCCCCTTAAAGGAATCTTTCTCTGATTCCAAGACTTTGAGCTCTACCCTGGGTCCGGTAATCCCGGCACCTAGCAGGTAAGTGCTTAGGGTATGCAGCTTGGGTTTTTTGGCCGAAGGGGATAATGTCACTGACAGGCATCAAACCGTCCCAGGGGCAACTCCCTTAGCCTGGTAGAGTTGGCTTAGTGCTCGCCTTTTGCGCAAAATTGGCTTGCACTCCCCCTCAGCATGGTGGCGTGGGTATAACGTTCCCCAATAGCAACCCGTAGGGGACGCAGTTCGAAGTTCCCATGAAGGGGAACATCTCAGGTTACGTATGTAACCATGGCTCCCCGAGTGGGGAACGAGACACTGCGTCCCCTAGGCTGTGGGCCATGCTTCGGACGCAAGCTTCAGACGAAGAAGTGGATGATGTATTCTCCCGGCGCCCCTTATATTATGGTTGCACCGGTAGTGACGTCATAGGCTGTCGCCGGCCAACAGGTGGTGTTTTTATATGTATGCTTCATACACGGGTCACGCTGATGGCGTTCCCCATAGCGACCCCTAGGGGACGCAGTGTCTCGTTCCCCACTCGGGGAACCATGGTTACATACGTAACCTGAGATGTTTTTGTCATGCCAATAAAGCTTTCTGAATTGAATTGAGAGAGAAAGAGAGAGAGAGAGAGAAATAGTTAATAAAGAGGGAAGTGAAAATGTCACACATGCTTCAAAAGAACATGCAAATTTCAGATCTTTATCTGAAGGTTATCTGCCCCGCATCAAAGGAACGATGGACGGAGACATGTACCGTCAGGGCCAGGGCAGTGAAAATGGGTCGTGGAGGGGTATTCCAGCATGACAATGACCCAAACACACGGCCAAGGCAACAAAGGAGCGTCTCAAGAAAAAGCACATTAAAGTCCAGGAGTGGCCGAGCCAGTCTCATAGAAAATCTGTGGAGGGAGCTGAAGGTTCGAGTTGCCAAACATAGCTTCGAAACCTTAATGACTTGGAGAGGATCTGCAAAGAGGAGTGGGACAAAATCCCTCCTGAGAAGTGTGCAAACCTGCTGACCAACTACAAGAAACCTCTAACCTCTGTGATCGCCAACAAGTACTTAGGGTGAATCCCATTTCTCTGTCTTACCCCTTCCCCTTCGTCTTACCCCTAGCCCTTGTCCCTCGAACCCGAGTGGTAAGCGCTAGGGGTGAAAACATACCCCTATGAAATGAGACTACACTTGGTTACTGTTACGTCATCATACATCGTCGCTAGCGTGCTGCTACGTCACCAGAGGTGTCTGTAAGTGTGTGTATGTCGATTGCGTGGGTTTTAGTGATGTTTTTCTCTAGTCAGAGAAATGCGGGACTGTTGTGCAAATCAGCAATGTAACGTTAGCGTGGAAAAATAGCACGTTTTAAAAACGTTTCAATTAAGAACATGGTTGCAAATACATATGTACAGGACTGTGTAGAGCACAAAACAAGACTGTCGTAATTTTTTTATAAATTATTTAATCCGAAAATACTTACATTATGGGATTCTCTGGATGATCTGGCTGCAGTGTGTTCTGGTACCCCTTGGGTTCAAGTAAGCTTGAGAAAATGCTTGGTTTTAAGGGGTATCTAACCATACCCCTCAATCAAAACCAGAATTAGCCCTTACTCTCACGTGAACGCACAAAACTAAGGGGAAGGGGTAAGACAGAGAATTGGGATTCACCCTAAGTCATGTTTTGTGAAGGGGTCAAATACTTATCTCTCACTCATTAAAATGCGAATCAATTTATAACTGTTTGTAAATGCGTTTTCTTGTTTTTTTAGTTGTTATTCTGTCTCTCACTGTTCAAATAAATCTACCGTTAAAATTATAGACTGATCATTTCTTTGTCAGTGGACAAACGTGCAAAATCAGCAGAGGATCAAATACTATTCTCTCCAATGTATATCACAGGATTCTCTTCTAGCATCTCATATTTATAGTTTCCTCCTGAATATCCTGACACGGTCCTGATTTCTTCATCTGTTAAACACAAACCAAGATCATTTATCACTTTGAACTCAATGAACACATATCTGGACACTCAAAAAAATAGAAATTCAGTCATTAATTACTCACATTCATGTCGCTCCAAACACCTTCGTTCATCTTCGGAACACAAATTAAGATATTTGTGATGAAATCCGAGAGGTTTCTGACCCTCCATAGAGAGCAATGCTACTGAAATCTCCTAAAAACATTGTAATTTGTGTTCTGAAGATGAACGAAGGTGTTTGGAGCGACATGAATCTGAGTAATTAATGACTGAATTTTCATTTTTGGGTGAACTATTCCTTTAAATACACAAGTGACAATTTGGAAAGCAAGGGAAAACAATATTGGAACAAACAATCATCTGGAAGAAGCCATTTAATGTCCATTTGGTAAATCTGATGTGTTCACACAGTACGAGTGTTATTTGTGCTCCGTGTTTTGGACTCTGAATACTGAACATCTCAGACTCTTTTATAATGAATCAGTTTCTGACACACATTCTCTGCTGTGGAGATTCAACTGAAGAGGATGATGATGATGATGATGTTTCTGCAAATAAAACAAAACAATGAATTTCTAAAGGTTGCTTTTTCACACACAGATACTGATCTCACTACCCCGAAATCAAGTTTGCAGATACAGAGACACTTAGAAAATAACAGTGTAAACTGTTTGTGTAACTGAAGCCTGTAGTTCCTCAGTGAATAATACAGTTCATAGCAGGTCACTGGATGAGCATCTTCTTAACTATAGTACAAGACATGAAATAACTCACAGAAGTGCTACAAACTGCATCCAGATGAGCACACATGAACTAGTAACACCAAAACAGAAAACTACAAACTGCTGCTGCTTTCAAACTGAGTCCAGATCTGCAGGTACTGGACATTTAAAGAATGAAATACACAAACACTGTGCAGTTTCTCATTGAGCAGAACAGCGACATTATTCTACAGGATGGGGTTATGAGGAAACTTCCTCTTTTTAACTGTGGTTCTGCTTTGTTAAACACACAAAACTTCTTAAATTAACCTGCTGGTAAACCTGTGTGAACAGAATCAGTTCGGGTTCGGGTTAGATCCCTTTCTTTGCACACTCAAGGAACATGATTCAAGACACACAGTGATCTGCTGAATGGATTATTAATGCCATTCTGAGAAAGTCACCTGTACCGGTATCGCTGACGAGGACTCGTGTGATGAAGCTCTTGTGTCCTTGACCAGACTGAACTCCACACCAGTATTCAGCTGAATGTTGTCGAGTCACATGACTGATGATTCCCGTCAGGAGCTGCTGCTCTCGGTCATCATACAGCTGGATCTGTCCCTCAGCGCTCCATCTTCTGCTCTCCTTCACAGACGTCTCTTCAGCACAGAGATCAGATCCAGATCTCCTGCAGACAAACTTCACATCAGCCCTGTGGGATTGTGGGTATTTGCAGCTGATGTTCACAGATGCTCCTGCAGCAGCTGATAGACTGATGCTCTTCTGACAACAATCAGCTGTTTGAGAGACAAATCAAGCTCACATTAAACCACAGATTCATCAGTTCACCACAGAAACAAATGCATGATCCACACACACACACACACACACACGCACACACTCTCTCTCTCTCTCACGCACACACACACACACACACACACACACACACACACTACATACACACCACACACACACACACACACACACACACACAACACCACACTCCACACACACACACACCACACACACACACGTACACACTATCTCTCTCTCTCTCTCATGCACACACACACACACACACGCACACACTCTCTCTCTCTCTCTCTCACGCCACACACACACACACACACACACACACACACACACACACACACAGTGGTGATGTTGATGATCATCATGGGTTTGAGAGTCTCAGTTACTCACCTGTTATAACTTTCAGCTTCACTTCAGTGTATGAATCTTCATCCCAAGGGATATCCGTTGCACACCGGTACGTCCCAGAATCCTGTTCACTCAGATCTCTGATGGTCACAGTGAAAACTGCTGCTGTTGTGTCATCATACAGAGAGAATCTTTCAGAGTCAACCCATTTGTTTTTAGTATTAGTCCTGATTTGGTCTGTGCACATTGACCATGGTCCTTTACAAAAATACTTTGCATTAGCAGTATATTTTTTATTATATCTGCACTTGATGCTGACTCCTCCTCCTGA
>CM049817.1:676035-686035 GCA_027422435.1 Schizopygopsis pylzovi
AAAAGTATCATAATGGACCTTTTTCACACGACACGTTTAACGGTCATCAGCATCATAAATCCCCAATAGACTTTCATATTTGTATTTGTTTTTAAATGTATGTAGATTTATAACACTATTCATTGTATTATATTACTTTTGCATCAAAAAATAGTGCAAGTGTGTTTCTAAGGCAGCGTCTACGCTCTCCTGACTGCCGTTATCAGTCTTTCTCAGGTTTTTCTTTCTATAGAAAGTCATGAAAACACTATCGGAGAGTTTGTATTTAGCTATTTGAGCAAATGGGAATGCTACAAATATATATGTGTGGTACTCTCCCATTCACTGCTCTTCAAGTCAACCCGAGTATGACGGCTTCCGCTGCGGAGGAACACGGAGATGTGGTCCATCATAGTCCATAAATCTATGCCAAGAGGATGGAGTTGATGTAATGAATGTATGTGAAAGAGCAGCTCGGACATTCTTCTGAACGTCTCTGTCTCACTGGAGACTCACTCCAGAGCGTCTGGAAAACAGCAGGAGCTCTGTGTTATTACTCTTATATTTCTGGAGTCGGATTTCTTCTTGGACGGGGCTCATTTGGCTTGGAAGCGTGTGATGGTAAAGCCTATGTGAGTTGGCCGAGCTCCGATAAACCAACAGAGGAACGTCTGTGAGCACATAAAAACGGCTTGTGCGACTCTTCTGGGTGGGCCGGCCAATCTGGGGATGAAACTGCAGAGGGAAAGTGTTATGTGTGCATGCAAACATGATCTACACGACCAAACCATCAATCTTTGATCACTCAGATCAGTGTGCATGGCACTGTAAAATCAATGTTTTTATCACCTATATTTGTTAGCTGGGTAAGTCAATTCAGTTTATATTGCTGTGAATACTGGAGAAAAAAACTGGTTTAATTTCCCCACAGCTCTGATATAAAGCACTTTCATCTCCACTCACTTATGATCAACATCGTTGTCCTGCATTCCAGCTGTTTTATGTGATGATTTCCTCTTAAAATACTCCAAATATCAGTTGAGCTGGTTTTGAGTATGGGGCGGAGCTATAGGGAGGTCTGACCAATGGCAAACAGGGGGTGTGTCAAGAGCTTAGGGGCGGAGCTATAGGAGGTCTGACCAATGGCAGGCAGGGGGTGTGTTCATGAGCTTGGGGGCGGTGCTATAGTGAGGTCTGACCAATGGTAGGCAGGGGGTGTGTTCATGAGCTTGGGGGCGGTGCTATAGTGAGGTCTGACCAATGGCAGGCAGGGAGTGTGTTCATGAGCTTGGGGGCGTGCTATAGTGAGGTCTGACCAATGGCAGACAGGGGGTGTGTTCATGAGCTTGGGGGCGGTGCTATAGTGAGGTCTGACCAATGGTAGGCAGGGGGTGTGTTCATGAGCTTGGGGGCAGAGCTATAGTGAGGTCTGACCAATGGCAGGCAGGGGTGTGTTCATGAGCTTGGGGGCGGAGCTATAGTGAGGTCTGACCAATGGTAGGCAGGGAGTGTGTTCATGAGCTTGGGGGCGGTGCTATAGTGAGGTCTGACCAATGGTAGGCAGGGAGTGTGTTCATGAGCTTGGGGGCGGAGCTATAGTGAGGTCTGACCAATGGTAGGCAGGGGGTGTGTTCATGAGCTTGGGGGCAGAGCTACAGAGAGGTCTGACCAATGGCAGGCAGGGGGTGTGTTCATGAGCTTGGGGGCGGAGCTATAGTGAGGTCTGACCAATGGCAGGCAGGGGGTGTGTTCATGAACTGGGTGAGCTATAGTGAGGTCTGACCAATGGAGGCAGGGGGTGTGTTCATGAGCTTGGGGGCGGAGCTATAGTGAGGTCTGACCAATGGCAGGCAGGGGGTGTGTTCACGAGCTTGGGGGCGAGCTATAGTGAGGTCTGACCAATGGCAGGCAGGGGGTGTGTTCATGAGCTGGGGGCGGAGCTATAGTGAGGTCTGACCAATGGCAGGCAGGGGGTGGGTTCATGAGCTATAGTGAGGTCTGACAAATGGCAGGCAGGGGGTGTGTTCATGAGCTTGGGGGCGGTGCTATAGTGAGGTCTGACCAATGGCAGGCAGGGGGTGTGTTCATGAGCTTGGGGGCGGAGCTATAGTGAGGTCTGACCAATGGCAGGCAGGGGGTGTGTTCATGAGCTATAGTGAGGTCTGACCAATGGCAGGCAGGGGGTGTGTTCATGAGCTCGGGGGCGGAGCTATAGTGAGGTCTGACCAATGGCAGGCAGGGGTGTGTTCATGACTGGGCGTATAGTGAGGTCTGACCAAATGGCAGGCAGGGGGTGTGTTCATGAGCTCGGTGCAGAACCACACTGAAACGACAGCCTTCTCTCCGTCTTTCTGCACACACCGTGAAAGAATGCGAAGAAGTCACAGCTGGAGGAGCGGAAAGCACCTGGAATCGAAACGCTCTCGTCTCACTGCACACAGTCTAAACACAGACACACTCAAACATTTACACAGGATCCTCAGCTCGTGTGTCATTAGTGTTAAACTATTACTATCTGATCAAAGCTGCAGCACTGAGCGTTCAAGTTCAGAGTCGTTTGTCCTTCTCATAAAATCATCAGTTATACTTTATCCAGTGTTGTATAATCAATCAATTACCTTAAGCTATATTGTCAATAGACTGTTTTTGCTCTTTTCCATTAACAAAAATAGTTCTAAACAGCAGAACCGCTTCATCTCTGATCAACGTCCTTTAATGTTTCAACATTTCTGATTGAATCGAGCGACTTAATGATTCAATGAATCATTCATTAAGACAGTCACTTGCTTTGTTTCTGAATGATTGAGTGTTTTGGATTAATTGAATGAGTCAACTATTAAATTACCCATTCATAAAGACAGTAGTGACTTGCTTCATGATTCAACGTTTCTGAACAAATCAAGTGAGTTGACGATTCAAGACTCATTCATAAACACAGCGATTAGCTGTGAATCAGCCATTTTTAATGAACCATGAATCAGTGACTCGATCATTAAGACAGCGACTTGCCACCACCTTACTGGTGTTTTTAGTTTTATATTTTAATTAAATTCCATATTTGTAGATTAATTATATTCAATATTTAAAGCATGGTAAATACAACCACTATAATAATGCCACTTTTGATTGCTAACAACCCTATAATGTCTAATTTACTGAATAAATCCAAGTATTTACATTTAAAGCTGTTAAATGAACGGTACAAATCTATTTAACTCAATTTTCCTTATTTCTGTCACAGCTTATAGGTTTCAGTTTTTATCCCATCCTTCTTTCTGGTGTTATAGACACGAACAAGCGCTGATCTTCCCCAGAAACTCTCTCATTCCCACCTGCACCGCCGGTTTACGAGAAACCACAGCGAGATTCCAGCGTCTCTTTCTCACTGTAAACGTTCACAGCGCCATAAAGAACATCTGGTTTACATCATCTAAAGGGGTGGGGGTGGGGGTGGGGGGGGGGGGGGGGGGGGGGGTGGTTAGGGGGGGCAGTGCACTAAGAAAGCATCCTGACAGAATCAGACCCTGCATGTTCAGAACGGATCGCTTAATGAGAGCTTAACGACTCTGCCGGTCATCGATTATCTCAACATCTGCGTCCACATCTGGCAACAATGAGGAGCAATCGGCTCTGAAATCCGCCGTGTCTGTGAGCGAGATTAGAGCGGGTGCATGTGAAATCCATTTGTTCTGCTTAGTCACAGGACGGGAGGTAAACTCTGGGCCTTTGGCAGATCTGAGGTCAGCCGCTCCGGCGCCGGGTCACGTTCAGATGCTCCTCGGCCGACGCAGGATCAGGGAAAATCCGAGAAAGAGTGGATTTTATGTCTAGTTTCACTGGAGCCAGAATCAAAATGGGGGAATTATTTTAGTTTTTTTTGCCAGGAAACTCTTTGTTGGCTGCGTTTGAATCGTCGAAACGCTTTGATCAACACGCTGCTTTCGTGTTTAACGGCTTTAACTCCTCAGCCTGTGCTTATTGTGATGAACGGTCCACCAATGCAGGGTTATTATCGTTAACTAAAACTGAAACTAAAATAAAACTTATTATTATTGTGTTCTTTTTACTTTAATTTAAAAATAATTTAAACTAGTTGGCAAGGCAAAGAGTTTTATTTTAATTTAGCTTGATTTAAATAAATACTCAAAATAGACAATACTAAAATTAAAGCAAAAAATGTATAAAATGAAATACATAAGTATGTTAAAATCTATATAGATAAATTACTAAAACAAAATTACTAAAACAGTCGACAATGAAAATATAAAAAATATTCTAAATACTAATAGAAACTATTATAGTATCTATTAAATATAGTACATTTAATTACTAAATTAACTAAAATGTCATATAAAGATGCTTGTCATCTAATAATCATTTGGTTAATTAATTCATGCAGTTGCTCGTGGATGAAATCAAGTCCCATCCAGCATTTAGCAGCCGCTTTTATCTAATCAATGTATTATCAATTGAATCAAGTGTATTTCCTGGGAATTGAACCCATGACCTTGTTTGAGCTAGAGCAGCAGTTCTCAGTGTATTTTGCATGTCTCTCTTAGTTAACACACCTGAATCAGATAATCAGCTCGTTAGAAGAGACCTACGTGCATGAACTGTGTTCCGATTGACATGCTCCCTACACAGTGTCCAGTGCTCCCTACACAGTGTTCATTGCTCCCTACACAGTGTTCAGTGCTCCCTACACAGTGTTCATTGCTCCCTACACAGTGTCCAGTGCTCCCTACACAGTGTCCAGTGCTCCCTACACAGTGTCCATTGCTCCCTACACAGTGTCCAGTGCTCAGTGTCCAGTGCTCCCTACACAGTGTCCATTGCTCCCTACACAGTGTTCAGTGCTCCCTACACAGTGTCCAGTGCTCCCTACACAGTGTCCAGTGCTCAGTGTCCAGTGTCCAGTGCTCCCTACACAGTGTCCATTGCTCCCTACACAGTGTTCAGTGCTCCCTACACAGTGTCCAGTGCTCAGTGTCCAGTGCTCCCTACCCAATGTCCATTGCTCCCTACACAGTGTCCATTGCTCCCTACACAGTGTCCAGTGCTCCCTACACAGTGTCCATTGCTCCCTACACAGTGTCCATTGCTCCCTACACAGTGTCCAGTGCTCCCTACACAGTGTCCAGTGCTCCCTACACAGTGTCCAGTGCTCCCTACACAGTGTCCAGTGCTCCCTACACAGTGTCCAGTGCTCCCTACACAGTGTCCAGTGCTCAGTGTCCATTGCTCCCCTACACAGTGTCCAGTGCTCCCTACACAGTGTTCATTGCTCCCTACACAGTGTTCCAGTGCTCCCTACACAGTGTCCAGTGCTCAGTGTCCAGTGCTCCCTACACAGTGTCCAGTGCTCCCTGCACAGTGTCCATTGCTCCCTGCACAGTGCCCAGTGCTCCCTACACAGTGTCCAGTGCTCCCTACACAGTGTCCAGTGCTCCCTACACAGTGTCCAGTGCTCCCTACACAGTGTCCAGTGCTCCCTACACAGTGTCCAGTGCTCCCTACACAGTGTCCAGTGCTCCCTACACAGTGTCCAGTGCTCCCTACACAGTGTCCAGTGCTCCCTACACAGTGTCCAGTGCTCCCTACAGTGTCCAGTGCTCCCTACACAGTGTCCAGTGCTCCCTACACAGTGTCCAGTGCTCCCTACACAGTGTCCAGTGCTCCCTACACACTGGCCAGTGCTCCCTACACAGTGTCTAGTACTGCCTACAGTGTCCAGTGCTCCCTCTGTCTACTCTCTACACAGTGTGCATTGCTCCCTACACAGTGTGCATTGCTCCCTACACAGTGTCCATTGCTCCCTACACAGTGTGCATTGCTCCCTACACAGTGTGCATTGCTCCCTACACAGTGTCCATTGCTCCCTACACAGTGTCCATTGCTCTCTACACAGTGTCCATTGCTCCCTACACAGTGTCCATTGCTCCCTACACCGTGTCCAGTGCTCCCTACACAGTGTCCATTGCTCTCTACACAGTGTCCAGTGCTCCCTACACAGTGTCCAGTGCTCCCTACAGTGTCCATCGCTCCCTACACAGTGTCCAGTGCTCCCTACAGTGTCCAGTGCTCCCTACACAGTGTCCAGTGCTCCCTACACAGTGTCCAGTGCTCCCTACACAGTGTCCAGTGCTCCCTACAGTGTCCAGTGCTCCCTACAGTGTCCAGTGCTCCCTCCACAGTGTCCAGTGCTCCCTCCACAGTGTCCAGTGCTCCCTACAGTGTCCAGTGCTCCCTCCACAGTGTCCAGTGCTCCCTACAGTGTCCATCGCTCCCTACACAGTGTCCAGTGCTCCCTACAGTGTCCAGTGCTCCCTACACAGTGTCCAGTGCTCCCTACAGTGTCCAGTGCTCCCTCCACAGTGTCCAGTGCTCCCTACAGTGTCCATCGCTCCCTACACAGTGTCCAGTGCTCCCTACACAGTGTCCAGTGCTCCCTACACAGTGTCCAGTGCTCCCTACAGTGTCCAGTGCTCCCTCCACAGTGTCCAGTGCTCCCTACAGTGTCCAGTGCTCCCTACAGTGTCCAGTGCTCCCTACACAGTGTCCAGTGCCCCTTGCTCCCTACACAGTGTCCATACACCTCTGTAAATATATACAATTTTAATTCACGTCTCATGCACTTTGAATGGAATATATACGTCCGCTTTGAACTGGAATCATGGTGGGATATACTGTGATGTCCACTTCGTAGGGCACTTACGTTCGAATAGAACAAACGTCTGAAGCGATAAGAGTAACATACGAAATATGCAGAGGAGTGGAATTGAGAACCGCTGAGCTAGAGCAAAGAAAATATACTTTTCTTCTTGCCAAACATCCGTTTTACTCAGAAATACGTTTACAGTTTGCAAAAGCGGTTTCATGTTGACTTTAAAACTCGTCTTGTCAGTTTTGATGGGAGTGTCTTAATGCTGGATGTGTTTCAGCTTTTGTCTTCTCCAGATGGACTGGAGTGCTGTGATGTTTTTATCAGACTCTCATTCTGACGGCACCCATTCACTTCCAATGCTGAGACACCGATGCAGAGACACATTTCTCCAAATCTGATCCCATGAAGAATAAAAGCACATCGACACAATGAAGTGTATAAAGATGACGCAAGCGTTCAGATGTGTAGCAGCTCACGGGAATGTTTATTGTGTACTAGTTTGTGCAAACGGTGCTTTATTCAAAGCAAAAGCCAAAGCGGGATAAACATCATAAACAGATCCGGATCCACAGTTAACTAGTCCTCCGATCGGTCGTATATATCTGACTCAGGCATCGTATATAAGCGGCGTATTTACACTAAAATATAATTTCGTATAAAATGCATATAATCTGTTTTCTGTACAAACGTGTCATTTACATTCAGTCTCAGCTCCTTTCTTGAGGTAGAGTGTTTCTGGGTTTTGGTCGTCCTCGTGTCGAAGGTGCTAAGAGCCCAGCGGTGACGTGGGACGGCTCTCTATCGTCCGGTGATCAAACGGCTGCTCGTAAACGCTCGCGTCCGGCTCTGCGTCCAGGTCCGAGTCGGCGTGAAGCGCTGCGTACGGATTCTCGTGAAGAACGACAGCGTTATGAGCGCAGAGCTCCTGCTGCGGCCGCCACGGCGCTTTCCCGAACGTACCTGAGACCACAGGCACACGCTGTCATTCACATCAGTGTTATCAGCTCGTTAACTCTGTTTACATAGTGTTATCAGCTCGTTAACTCTGTTTACATAGTGTTATCAGCTCGTTAACTCTGTTTACATAGTGTTATCAGCTCATTAACTCTGTTTACATAGTGTTATCAGCTCGTTAACTCTGTTTACATAGTGTTATCAGCTCGTTAACTCTGTTTACATAGTGTTATCAGCTCGTTAACTCTGTTTACATAGTGTTATCAGCTCGTTAACTCTGTTTACATAGTGTTATCAGCTCGTTAACTCTGTTTACATAGTGTTATCAGCTCGTTAACACTGTTTACATAGTGTTATCAGCTCGTTAACTCTGTTTACATAGTGTTATCAGCTCATTAACACTGTTTACATAGTGTTATCAGCTCAGTTAACTCTGTTTACATAGTGTTATCAGCTCATTAACTCTGTTTACATAGTGTTATCAGCTCGTTAACACTGTTTACATAGTGTTATCTGCTCATTAACGGTGTTTACATAGTGTTATCAGCTCGATAACTCATAAACAGATCCGATACAGTTAAGTAGTCCTATCGTCGTTATACTCTGACATCAGTGTATATAAGCTCGTATTTACACTGTATTAATTATGTATAAAGATCATTAATCTGTTTACAAAGTGTCATTTAGCATTCAGTTAAGCTCGGCTTTCTTGAGTCAGTGTTTCGGTTTTGAGACTCCTCGTTCGAAGGTGCTAAGAGCCTCATGTGAACGTGGACTGTTCTACTATAGTCTTGATCAGCTGCGTATAAGCTCCGTGGCTTCTCCAGGTCAGTGGGTGATCAGCTCGTTAATCTCGTGAAAACATAGTGTTATCAGAGAGCTCGTTGAACGGCTGTTTCCCAAGTGTTATCTAGACTCAGGTCTACACTCTGTCTTCACATCAGTGTTATCAGCCCGTTAACTCTGTTTACATAGTGTTATCAGCTCGTTAACTCTGTTTACATAGTGTTATCAGCTCGTTAACTCTGTTTACATAGTGTTATCAGCTCAGTTAACTCTGTTTACATCAGTGTTATCAGCTCATTAACTCTGTTTACATAGTGTTATCAGCTCATTAACACGCATTTACATAGTGTTATCAGCTCGTTAACACTGTTTACATAGTGTTATCAGCTCGTTAACACCATTTACATAGTATTATCAGCTCGTTAACTCTGTTTACATAGTGTTATCAGCTCGCTAACACCATTTACATAGTATTATCAGCTCATTAACTCTGTTTACATAGTGTTATCAGCTCGTTAACTCTGTTTACATAGTGATTATCAGCTCAGTTAACACCTGTTTACATAGTGATTATCAGCTCGTTAACACTGTTTACATAGTGTTATCAGCTCATAACACCAGTTTACATAGTGTTATCAGCTCTTAACTCTGTTTACATAGTGTTATCAGCTCTTAACACTGTTTACATAGTGTTATCAGCTCGTTAACATCTGTTTACATCAGTGTTATCAGCTCATTAACTCTGTTTACATCAGTGTTATCAGCTCGTTAACTCTGTTTACATAGTGTTATCAGCTCATTAACACTGTTTACATAGTATTATCAGCTCATTAACTCTGTTTACATAGTGTTATCAGCTCGTTAACACTGTTTACATAGTGTTATCAGCTCATTAACACATTTACATAGTATTATCAGCTCATTAACACGTTTACATAGTGTTATCAGCTCATTAACACTGTTTACATAGTGTTATCAGCTCATTAACACTGTTTACATAGTGTTATCAGCTCGTTAACTCTGTTTACATAGTATTATCAGCTCGTTAACACTGTTTACATAGTATTATCAGCTCGTTAACACTGTTTACATAGTGTTATCAGCTCATTAACACTGTTTACATAGTGTTATCAGCTCATTAACACTGTTTACATAGTGATTATCAGCTCGTTAACACTGTTTACATAGTGTTATCAGCTCGTTAACTCTGTTTATATATTAATTTTTTTATGTTTTTTATATATATTTTTTTTTATGTGTGTTTTTTGGGTTTTGTGGCTTAATGCTGTTAATTTATTAAAAAATAACATTTATTAAGGTTTATTTGTTTAATAAACAAATATACATTTTAATAAAACCATTTATAAAAAATAAAAAAAGTAGCATTTAATAAACAATGTTTATTTGTCACTGTATTGTCATGTGCATGAACAGCAGCTGTGTGTTATTGTAAAGCACTCCTCGTGATTACTGTACATGTACTGTACTCACCCATATATGATCCCGAGGAGCCCAGAACGCACTCTCCTCTCTCACAGTCCTCCACACAGGAAGTGTCTCCCAGCTGCATCATCATGTGATCGAAGCGCTCGAGGGCGGAGCTGCAGGTGTAGAACT
>CM049817.1:688535-718535 GCA_027422435.1 Schizopygopsis pylzovi
CAGTATCAGGGTTCAGTATAACTGAGATGCCATGATAGATTATATTTGTATATTTATATTGAAATTTTAGTTAATTTTGGAAATTGTCTTGTTTGCCATATTTAGTTTATTTTAATGTGTGTATAGTTTTTGTTAATATTTTGAATTTATTATTATTTTTGTGTTCTATTTTAATTTTGTAATTTTTGAGGAATTCTGTTGCGTGTTTTTGTTATGTTTACAAGTAAAAAAATATATATATCTATATATATATATATATATGTGTGTGTGTGTGTGTGTGTGTGTCAATATAGGTTTAATTTTTTTTTTTTTTTTTTTTTTTTTTTCATCAAGATAAATTTAAAAATCATAAATGTTGCTACTAGATTAAATAATTTTTGCAACTTAGTTTTTTCTTGTTAGTTATGTATATTGTTTTATGTCAGTATCAGGGTTTAGTATAACCGAGTATAGTATAATCTATTATTATCATAATAATAATAATTTGTCTATTATTATCATAATAGATTATATTTTCATTTTGGAAATGTTTTGTTTGTTTTTGCCATATTTAGTTTCTTTTAATGCATGTGTATAGTTTTTGTTAATATTTTGAATTCATTATTATTTTTGTGTTCCATTTAAATTTTAAAATTTTAAATTTGAGAAATTTTTGTAATTTTTGTAATGTATACAAGTAAAAAAAAAATATATATATATATATGTTGTGTGTGTGTGTGTGTGTGTGTGTGTGTGTGTGTGTGTGTGTGTGTGTGTGTGTGTGTGTGTGTGTGTGTGTGTGTGTGTGTGTGTGTGTGTGTGTGTGTGTATGTGTGTCAATATGGTTGTTATTTATTTATATTTTTAGTTATTTTAGTTCATCAAGATAAATAAAAACTCATAAATTTTGCTCTGGTAACTAGATAAAATATTATTTTTTATAATGAAATTTAATAAAAAAAATAAATAAACTATGTAATTTTCATTTTTTGTTTTAGTTGACTATAATAAGCCTACTCGGTAAATTAGAAAGATAAAATACTGATATTAGTAATTTGATGTAACACTACTCCGCTGTATTTTCATGCAGTACATTGTTTGTTCTACTGTAAATATCACATATGTATTTATGTGTATATCAAAGTTTACATTCAAAAGGTCCGAATCTGAATTATCATCAACGTCAAAAGGTCCGAAATAACTGTTATTACAAAACTTGTTTTTATAAATATGTTTATAACTTTATATAACAATTCAACTTGATATATGCTTAATTATGACGTCATCAGGTCGTACTTTTTCAGGTCGTTTACGAAAATTAACCATAGTTTTATACGAAACAAATGGTTACTAATCACAAATTAACCATGGCCTTGCTACACTAACCATAGTTTAAACATTGTATTTGTAGTAAAACTGGTTATATAAATTGTAATTAATATGCAAAAGAAAAACTACAATTTTTACTATACTTGTATTATAATAAAACCATGGTTATTTTTCATAAGGGTTACTCGACAGTACTGCATTTAAATGCAACTAAATGCCCAATAAGGCAGTTCTCATTTAGGTCTACATATTTAATGTTTCTGAAATAGTACCCTGCAGTCACTTCAACTGAATTGCCAAAATCTTAATTATAATTTTTTATATATATATATTTCATGGAGCACAAACATGCACTATGTGCATATTTCAACCCTTTACAGATGAACTACATCCATGCTCATATGTCAGACGGTCAACAGTGAGAGGTTTTAGGAAACGCTGTTTTGTACTCGTTCATTCACAAGTCCGCTGCGGTTCGGTTCTTTGAATACGCTGCTAACTCTGCCGCTGGAGAAAGACTACGTCGGGGGGGCGAAACCTCGCTCGCGGGGCGAAACCTCGTGCTTCCATTCTACTGAATGAAATCTAAGGTTTATCCAAAATGTCGCTAGTTGCTATGTGCTTTGTCTTACAAAAGAGTCTGTAATCACTGCAACACTGGTTCATGCGCCCGTGTGTGTGTGTGTGTGTGTGTGTGTGTGTGTGTGTGTGTGTGTGAGTGTGTGTGTGTGTGTGTGTGTGCCACGGTGAGTGATACGAGTGCGCTTGAAATATCAAGTGGAGGCGGGTCCGGATTGGATTCCCTCGGACCGGATCCGGACTTTGAGAAGCCCTGGTGTATATAAAGAGAGTTACCGTTGATGTCTTTGGGCGGCGTGTAAAACCCCCCGATGGAGGAGCTGATGTACTGATGGCTGCCGCCGCTCTCAGACGCTACGTATCCGTCCTGGCGCTCCGCTAGCGTTCCCTGAGACGACAGGTAGCTCGGGATGTCCGCCGGGAGACTCGTCTCATCTAAACAGGGTAAAGAAACAGGGTTAGTGGCGGTAAACGACGTCACAGATGCATTACAGGTAGTGATCGAACGATATTGAGTTTTATAACCGATACCGATTATTTGTATGTTTATGTACCTGATAACCGATATGCAGAACCGATATTTATTTACTGTTATAAAGAGTGAAGTCCATTCTTCACTTTCAGACGTCTTAACAACAACAAACAACATTCTTTCATGTTAAATATAATCTTCAAATTACAACAAAAACATTTTATTTATAAAAAGCATCATCAGCAACACTGATATTAACAATAAGCTAAATAATGTCTTCAAATGGAGAAAATAAAGTCATATAAATTCATTTTAAACTACAGTTTTAGGTTTAAACGCTGTTTAATAGACTAAAGAGTGAAGAATAATTCACTGAATAATATTCTCTGGAATATTGAAATAAGCTATAACAAACAAAACATCGTATTTTATTGTGTTTCTTAACTGTTTTATCAGAATTATTAAAATGTTTTTGTCTAAATTATGAAAACTGCTGACAGCGCGGTTAGGCAAAAACTAACCAAATATTAATAATGTTTTTCAGAAAACAAGACATTATATATTAGGTAATTGTACTTGTCCGGTAAATGCATCTTGATTTAATAATTCTTAGATATTAATACTAAATAAATATAAATCTAAAATGCCTTTTTGCCGTGTATCTCTAGTCTTTGGTTAAAGCGGCTGGTGTGGGGTCAGGACTGACCTGTGTTGGTGACGCTGCAGTCTTCGTTGCGTCGGCGCGTGTGATAGATGATAACGACCCACACTAACGAGGTTCCCACCACGCAGCACACCACAGCGATGATCACGATGCCCACCGTGGTCCAGCCGTCCTCCTCCGGCCCCAGAGTCCCGCCGGACGCCGGCCCCGAGTCACAGTTTGGGTTGGGCAGGACGGCCAGACGCACGTTCCCTCGCTCGGTGCCCAGCGGGTTGGACATCTCGCAGGTGTAGGTTCCTGCGTCTCCGTCCGCGGCGTCCACGATGATCAGCAGCTGGTTTGCGGCGGCGAAGAAGTGGCGCTCGGTCGCCTGCAGCGGGCTGTCGTCTTTGGTCCAGTTGAGTCGAGGCGGAGGACTGCCGCCCGCGATGCACTGCAGCACCGCCGTCTCGCCCTTCACCACCGCGCGGTCCATCAGCGGACGCAGGAACGACGGCGTCTCTGCGGGAACAACGGGACGCTGATGCATGACAGCTCAGAACAACGATGCACACAAACAACGATTTCATCCAGAACCCAAATTAATCACAACATGATTTGTAGCGCTTCCCGTCTAATGCGAAGCTTTGTCACTTTTGATACGTAAAAGTGCCCCCCCCCCCCCCCCCCACACACCACACCACACCACACACACACATCTCTCCACACACACACACACACACACACACACACACACTCACAAACACACACACACACACACACACACACGCACTCTCTCACACACACACACACACACTCACCACACCACACTCTCTCTTACACACACACACACACACACGCACACACACACTCTCTCTCTCACACACACACATACACGCACACACACACTCTCTCTCTCTCACACACACACACACACACACACACACACACTCACACACACACACACAAAATTCAAACAATAAATTTGGTTTTTAATGCTCTTTAATGTTATGTGACAGATCACTATATAATAATTAAAAAAAAATTTTTTTTTTTATAAAATACACAAAAAATATCAAAATATTGTATGCATGCATTAGAACACACTACACAGAAACACACACAACATACATACACACACAAATTAAAATTCATACACCACAACTAAATTGTTTTTACACTTTAAACAAACACTATATCTACACATCATAATTACAAACACTTAAAAAATAATTCCTTCATAAAACACGACAATAAATATCAAAATTTAAAACACCACAAAAGACACATAAACATCCTACAATCACAACTAATTTAAATACTTAATACAGACACTGCAAAACTTTCAACAAATACATAACACACAAAAACAAAAAACACAACACACGACTTTCACACACACCCCTTTGCAACAATTGATTCCAATCCACCGATCTTCACCACATTCCTTTCTAACTAAAATGACCCACACACACAACAACACCACTCTCACACACACACTCCTCTCTCCCACACACACACACACACACACACACTCTCCACACACACACACACACACACACACTACACACACACATACATACACATTTCCAACACATAACAACACACACACCTACAACACACACACACACACACACATACATAACAACTCTCTTCACACACCACACACACACACACACCACACACAAAATTCAAACAAACATTTGTTTTTAATCTGTTTAAGTATACACAACACATTAATAATTTAAATTTAATTCAAATTGCACAGCATTAAAACATATGGAGAAAATACAAAATACACAAACAAAATTTAAATATCTAAACAGCCAATCAACTAATTGTTTTTACATTTACAACATAACTATATTAAATTGTCATATTTTTACATATATTTATTGTTAACCATCTTTATTAATTACACGACATTTTCAAAGTGTTTCTAATTATTTAAAATACGTGCACAAAATTACATCTAAAATTAAGTAATTAAAACTTATAGAGAAACGGCATAAATTTGTCTAATATTACACAACATATCAAAAAAAAACAAAAACTTATAACACCCACCAGGGTTTACATTTTCTACCTCCCTCAATGCGAAGCTTTGCACTTTTATACGTAAAAGTCCCCCCCACACACACACACACACACACACCTCCCCACACACACACACACTCCTCTACAACACACACACACACACACTCACACCACACACACACACACACATCCTCACACACACACACACACACACACACAACAATAAGTCAAATAAATAAAAAATAAAAAAATGATATAAACCCTGCCTTTATTCCATTTAAATGTTTTAAGTTGATTATTAAATAAATAATTATTATTAAGAGTTTTGATACAAAATGTGAATAATTGATTATTTGTTTAAAATATATTCTGTAATTTATAACATAAATCTGTGATTTTGGTTTGGTTTAGTGTCAGTCTTTCTGCCTTCTCTTACCCAGCACCGTTAGCGTAGCGTTAGCAGAGACGGCGCCGGCCGTGTTCTGCGCAGTGCAGCTGTACACGCCGATGTCTTCCGTCTTCACGTCCACGATGAAGAACACGTCGTCTCTCGGCATGACGTGCATGCGCCGCTCGCGGGCCGCGGGGAAGTCCGTGCCTCCGTCTTTCTGCCAGGCGATCTGAGGAGACGGGTGTCCGCTAGCGGCGCACTCCAGCCGCGCGGTGGCTCCGGCGCGGCTCGTCAGATCCATCGGCGTTTTGGTGAAGTACGGCAACACTGCGGGGACACAACAGTTTTTCGCTGACTAAAGGAAATTCCAACTTCGCAATTAAAGCCCATAATGCACTTGGGACAGTTTTGACACGAAAGGAATGCATACAAATATTTAAAAAAATAGGAAGGAATCAAAATATTAAGAGCCTCAAAATACACATTATTAATTTTTTTATTGTATTTTTACAATATTTTTTTTAAGAGATAAAACCATTTGATATGTTCAGGTCATTTTGACCCCAGTATGCACCATTAGACGACAAAAAAACGATTTTGTAAAATTATCAATGAGTTCATAATAGAGTTAAATAAAAACATTATTGTAACTATATTTAGCCTTTATCTCACTCACTTTTGGAATTTAATTTTGTTGATGAACATGAATATTTCGCCTATTAATGAACCATCGCAGAATAAAAAAATGATCACTTTTTCACCTGAAAGTGAGTTTATGCAAAAAAAATTTTTTTTTTATAATATAGTAATATTTATGTTGTTTCGTTAGAAATAACTCTGAGTTTAATACATTTTATTTTTACATTTAAATTAATTTTTTTAGCAATCATGAGATACATTCAAATGAAAATTGAATTAAATTCCATTCATTGCACTAGGCATATATATATATTGATGATACATTTAATTTTTAATATATCATTGTATGAAATGCATGTGTTAGACCTGGTGTAATGAATGGAATTTAATTAAGTTATATATATAGTTTTTTTGTGTGTAGTTCATGTGATATTTTAAATGTAATTATTTAATCAATATAAATAGGGTGCATGCAGCATCATTCAAAACGTAGATTTTTTTCACATTTAGAAGTTGCTGCTAAAATAAAATATGGTTTTAGTAGAAAAACACTAACGATTCTTCGGGGCACAAAAGGTGAAATTAGCAGAACGCATAATGAGTGATAAACAGCAGGTGATGAAAGGAGAGAGTTCATCTGGATGTGATTGAGTGAATCCAATCACATCCACATTCCAATATTGATCCGGACTTCGCTCTTAAAGGGGAAGCGTTCCAATATTGATCCGGACTTCGCTCTTAAAGGGGAAGCGTTCCAATATTGATCCGGACTTCGCTCTTAAAGGGGAAGCGTTCCAATATTGATCCGGACTTCGCTCTTAAAGGGGAAGCGTTCCAATATTGATCCGGGCTTCGCTCTTAAAGGGGAAGCGTTCCAATATTGATCCGGACTTCGCTCTTAAAGGGGAAGCGTTCCAATATTGATCCGGACTTCGCTCTTAAAGGGGAAGCGTTCCAATATTGATCCGGACTTCGCTCTTAAAGGGGAAGCGTTCCAATGTGGGGCCGAACACTTACTGTGGACGCTGAGCTTGGCTTTGATGGAGTACGAGGAGCCGAAGTGGTTGGAGATGACGCACTGGTATTTGCCCTCACTAGTGAACTCCACGTGGCGCAGCTGCAGTGTGGTGGTGTACTCCGTGACCTCGCTGACCTCTCCCACCTGAGAGCGCAGGTGAGCCTGGTTATGGATCTCGGCGTCGGTCAGGATCTCGTTGTCCTTCTTCCAGGCGAAGGTCATCGGGGAGTCGCTGGAGCTGGCCGCGGAGCAGACGAACGTCACGTTGGTGTCTTTAATGGCTGATTGTGTCTCGGGCTGCACGGTGATCTGGGGTTTGGGGAAATCATCTGCAAGGCATCAAATATTCAGCGTTTTTATTATGGGTCGATTTCAGTTTAGCTACCATTTTTAATGGCTTTTTTTGCATTCACTACCATTCCTGTAAAAAGTCTCTTATTTACCGAAGCTGCATTTTTTTTAATTAAAAATACAGTAAAACTGTAATATTATTACAATCTAAAATACGTGTTTTCTATGTGAATATATTGTAAAATATTATTTATTTCTGTGATGCAAAGCTTAATTTTCTGCAGCTATTACTCCAGTATTATTATAACTTATTTTAATTTAAATAAAAAATAATACAGTAATATTGTGAAATATTATTACAATCTAAAATATGTGTTTTCTATGTAAATATCTGATAAAATATAATTTATTTCTGTGATGCAAAGCTTAATTTTCGGCAGCAATTACTCCAGTATTATTATAATTTATTTTAATTTAATCAAAAATAATACAGTAATATTATTTAAATCAAAAATACGTTTTTTTGAATGTGAATATCTGATAAAATTTAATTTATTTATGTGATGCAAAGCTGAATTTTCAGCATCCATTACTCCAGTATTATTATAATTATTTTAATTTAATCAAAAATAATACAGTAATATTATTTAAATCAAAAATACGTGTTTTCTATGTGAATATCTGATAAAATATAATTTATTCTTGTGATGCAAAGCTTAATTTTCAACATCCATTACTCCAGTATTATTATAATTATTTTAATTTAATCAAAAATAATACAGTAATATTATTTAAATCAAAAATACGTGTTTTCTATGTGAATATCTGATAAAATATAATTTATTTCTGTGATGCAAAGCTTAATTTTCAGCAGCAATTACTCCAGTATTATTATAATTTATTCTAAATATTCTAATTTATTATAATTAGTGCTGTTAATCGCATTCAAAACAAAAAGGTGTTTACATAATAAATGTGTCTACGTATTATGTATATATAAATACACACACATACATGTATATATTTAAGAAAAATATTTATATTTTTATAAATAATATAGATTATATGAATATGCATGTAAACGCATAAATATTTACTAAATATATATACATGCATGTGTGTGTATTTATATATATATACATAATAAATATACACTACGAACACATATTATGTAAACTTATTTTGGATGCAATTAATTTTTTGACACCACTAATTATAATTATTTTTGTCATTTGTCATAATATGATTAAAATGTCATATAACTGTAAAATATATAGTAAAATCCAATTTAATCTTGTAATGCAAAGCTGAATTTTCAGCAGCCATTACTCCAGTCTTATTATAACTTATTCTAATATGATCAAAAATAATACAGTAATATTATTACAATCAAAAATACGTGTTTTCTATGTGAATATCTGATACAATATAATTTATTTCTGTGATCAAAGCTGTATTTTCATCATCATTACTCCAGTCTTCAGTGTCACATGTTTTTCAGAAATCATAATAATATTCTGATAAACATTTATGATTATTATCAATGTTGAAAACAGTTGTGTTTTTATGAAAACGTGATACATTTTATTTTTCCGGATGAAGAAAGTTGAAAAGAACAGCTTTTATTTGAATCTTATGTAACATTATAAAAGTCTTTAAGGCCACTTTCGATATTAATTTCTATTAAAGGACACAGTTTTGAACAGAACTGCTTCTGTGCGGTTTCAGGGAATGTAATCATGAATAAGATGTTTTAAAAGACTCACCGCACACAAACTCATCCTGGGCCACGGCGAAGACGCTTTTGCCCTTGAGCAGATGTGGATGGGCGCAGCTGGCGTTCCCCAGAGGACGGAAAGCGTGCTCGGCCACCCACGGAGAAAACCACTTGAGCTGGCAGTCGCACAGCAGGCTGGACGTGTTCAGGTACCTGACGGAGCGAGAGACACACGTGAATAATCACCGCAGGTTCATGAGCTTTATGTGCAAGAGCAGAGATTCATACGCACAGCTCCGTGAGCTTCTTCATCTGAGAGAAAGCATTGGCTTGAACCGACATGATGGCGTTGTTGCTCAAGTCCCTGCGATGTGAGGAGAGAACAGACGTTTAGGAAGCTAATAAACACACATCAAACGCTTCAGATCTGAGAGAGAGAGAGAGAGAGAGAGAGAGAGAGAGAGAGAGAGAGAGAGAGAGAGAGAGAGAGAGAGAGAGAGAGAGAGAGAGAGAGAGAGAGAGTCTCACAGCTGCTCCAGCACGTCCAGGCCTGTGAAGGACTTCCTGGTGACCGATCGGATACGATTGCCTTGCAGGAACCTGGAGGAACAGAAAACAAATGCTTTCAGGAGAGTCTTTCCTTCAATGCAATGAATCTCAGGAGAGTCTTTCCTTCAATGCAATGCAATGAATCTCAGGAGAGTCTTTCCTTCAATGCAATGAACCTCAGGAGAGTCTTTCCTTCAATGCAATGCACCTCAGGAGAGTCTTTCCTTCAATGCAATGAATCTCAGGAGAGTCTTTCCTTCAATGCAATGCAATGAATCTCAGGAGAGTCTTTCCTTCAATGCAATGAACCTCAGGAGAGTCTTTCCTTCAATGCAATGCAATGAATCTCAGGAGAGTCTTTCCTTCAATGCAATGAACCTCAGGAGAGTCTTTCCTTCAATGCAATGAACCTCAGGAGAGTCTTTCCTTCAATGCAATGAACCTCAGGAGAGTCTTTCCTTCAATGCAATGAACCTCAGGAGAGTCTTTCCTTCAATGCAATGAATCTCAGGAGAGTCTTTCCTTCAATGCAGTGAATCTCAGGAGAACCTCAGGAGAGTCTTTCCTTCAATGCAATGAACCTCAGGAGAGTCTTTCCTTCAATGCAATGAACCTCAGGAGAGTCTTTCCTTCAATGCAATGAACCTCAGGAGAGTCTTTCCTTCAATGCAATTAACCTCAGGAGAGTCTTTCCTTCAATGCAATGCAATGCACCTCAGGAGAGTCTTTCCTTCAATGCAATGCAATGCACCTCAGGAGAGTCTTTCCTTCAATGCAATGAACCTCAGGAGAGTCTTTCCTTCAATGCAATGAACCTCAGGAGAGTCTTTCCTTCAATGCAATGAACCTCAGGAGAGTCTTTCCTTCAATGCAATGAACCTCAGGAGATTCTTTCCTTCAATGCAATGAACCTCAGGAGAGTCTTTCCTTCAATGCAATGCAATGAACCTCAGGAGAGTCTTTCCTTCAATGCAATGAACCTCAGGAGAGTCTTTCCTTCAATGCAATGCAATGAACCTCAGGAGAGTCTTTCCTTCAATGCAATGCACCTCAGGAGAGTCTTTCCTTCAATGCAATTAACCTCAGGAGAGTCTTTCCTTCAATGCAATGAACCTCAGGAGAGTCTTTCCTTCAATGCAATGAACCTCAGGAGAGTCTTTCCTTCAATGCAATTAACCTCAGGAGAGTCTTTCCTTCAATGCAATGCAATGAACCTCAGGAGAGTCTTTCCTTCAATGCAATGCACCTCAGGAGAGTCTTTCCTTCAATGCAATGAACCTCAGGAGAGTCTTTCCTTCAATGCAATGCACCTCAGGAGAGTCTTTCCTTCAATGCAATTAACCTCAGGAGAGTCTTTCCTTCAATGCAATGAACCTCAGGAGAGTCTTTCCTTCAATGCAATTAACCTCAGGAGAGTCTTTCCTTCAATGCAATGAACCTCAGGAGAGTCTTTCCTTCAATGCAATGAACCTCAGGAGAGTCTTTCCTTCAATGCAATTAACCTCAGGAGAGTCTTTCCTTCAATGCAATGCAATGAACCTCAGGAGAGTCTTTCCTTCAATGCAATGCACCTCAGGAGAGTCTTTCCTTCAATGCAATGAACCTCAGGAGAGTCTTTCCTTCAATGCAATGCAATGAACCTCAGGAGAGTCTTTCCTTCAATGCAATGCACCTCAGGAGAGTCTTTCCTTCAATGCAATTAACCTCAGGAGAGTCTTTCCTTCAATGCAATGAACCTCAGGAGAGTCTTTCCTTCAATGCAATTAACCTCAGGAGAGTCTTTCCTTCAATGCAATGAACCTCAGGAGAGTCTTTCCTTCAATGCAGTGAACCTCAGGAGAGTCTTTCCTTCAATGCAATGAACCTCAGGAGAGTCTTTCCTTCAATGCAATTAACCTCAGGAGAGTCTTTCCTTCAATGCAATGCAATGAACCTCAGGAGAGTCTTTCCTTCAATGCAATGCACCTCAGGAGAGTCTTTCCTTCAATGCAATGAACCTCAGGAGAGTCTTTCCTTCAATGCAATGCAATGAACCTCAGGAGAGTCTTTCCTTCAATGCAATGCACCTCAGGAGAGTCTTTCCTTCAATGCAATTAACCTCAGGAGAGTCTTTCCTTCAATGCAATGAACCTCAGGAGAGTCTTTCCTTCAATGCAATGAACCTCAGGAGAGTCTTTCCTTCAATGCAATGAACCTCAGGAGAGTCTTTCCTTCAATGCAGTGAACCTCAGGAGAGTCTTTCCTTCAATGCAATGAACCTCAGGAGAGTCTTTCCTTCAATGCAATGAACCTCAGGAGAGTCTTTTCTTCCCATACATACACATATTATGTAAAATAAACTTTTATTTTGGATGTTATTAATCGTTTGATAGCACTAGTGAAATTAATTGCACATTAATTACCCAAAAATATTAAATATTGTTAGATAAGATTAGACATTACAGAAAAGTAGCTTTAGAAATAATTTTTTTGATTCAAAATGTAACCAAACATTTTTTTTTGTGAAATTATGCTCTTAATGTGAAACTAAAAGTGCCATAAGGTGGCGCTAACGAGGCGAGTCATTGAATCATTCAACCAACCAATTAATTCAAATGGCTAATTAATTCAGAAATGAAACAAGCGAGTGATTAATTAAACCGATTTTCTCAAATGGATGATTCATTCAGAAACGAAGCAAGTGACTTTCTTAATGAACAAGTCACTGAATCATTGACTCACTTGATTCGTTTAAAAACCGCAGATTGATTCAGTAACGAATCGCCGCTGTGTGCTGCTGCTATTTTCATTTGCAAGATTGAGCAAAATAGACAACATTACATCTACACTGTAACACAAAATTAATTTATTGTTCATTGGACTGTTATATAAATCAATAGCACATTTGCAATGGTGCAGATATTGGGGAAAAACAGCACTCTTGTTGGTGTGATATTATTATATCATATGATATAAATATAAGAGGGTCATTATTTGCTTGATTTTAAGCTCATATAACTACATTCACGCAGTCAGTCGTCATCCTGCATCATGTTCATCAATGTAAGATGATGATATATATCGGATGGACGAAATAAAAAGTCTATCGTTTCATATTATGTTCTATCGGTTATTTCACGGTGTCGCAAAATACATTGTATACCTTGAGAGACTGCGATCTTTATACGCCGGGCATGACGGGACACCGAACGACCACAAAACCAGGAGCTCGTTACTAAACGAGGACTACACCTGTAGCACGGTCACGCGTTTTTAAGCACTGCAGTTTTAAAACAACCGATTTTAATCCGTTGACACTCTAACAACAGACGTGTGTCGTCTCTTTCTGTGTGAGAGGAGCGCGCTTTTTCTCTTCCGCCGACATTGAACAATTACTTAAACACACTTATATCTCGTCTTTGCAAGTATCCTCGTTAACACAGCGATTTAGGTCTTAAGAGAGAGTAAACGGCAGAAAGAGAAACACATACAGTAGCTATATTAGATCCGGACTTCGCTCTTAAAGGGGAAGCGTTCCAATATTGATCCGGACTTCGCTCTTAAAGGGGAAGCGTTCCAATATTGATCCGGACTTCGCTCTTAAAGGGGAAGCGTTCCAATATTGATCCGGACTTCGCTCTTAAAGGGGAAGCGTTCCAACATTGATCCGGACTTCGCTCTCAAAGGGGAAGCGTTCCAATATTGATACGGACTTCGCTCTTAAAGGGGAAGCGTTCCAATATTGATCCGGACTTCGCTCTTAAAGGGGAAGCGTTTCAATATTGATCCGGACTTCGCTCTTACAGGGGAAGCGTTCCAATATTGATCCGGACTTCGCTCTTAAAGGGGAAGCGTTTCAATATTGATCCGGGCTTCGCTCTTAAAGGGGAAGCGTTCCAATATTGATCCGGACTTCGCTCTTACAGGGGAAGCGTTCCAATATTGATCCGGACTTCGCTCTTAAAGGGGAAGCGTTCCAATATTGATCCGGACTTCGCTCTTAAAGGGGAAGCGTTCCAATATTGATCCGGACTTCGCTCTTAAAGGGAAAGCGTCCCAATATTTGTTTATGTTAATCACAGCACACCGCTCTTGACTAAATCACTTTTATAACTTTAATGAGAATAAATATTTATAATATGTATAGAATCTATACATAATACACGTGTTAATTATATCTATCATAGATAGATAGATATAATTAACACAGTGAAGATTAATTAATTTACACAGTGCATGTAGCGTTTCTTATTTATTGTAATTTTTTGTCTTGTTGCTTGTAATTAGTTTCTTATCCTTATTTCAGTTTATTTATCTTCAGTGAGGTTCAGTTTCTCTCTCTTAAGGCTTGTATTAGTTTAATATTGTGACAAGGATTATGAAAATTATATGTATCAAATATTTTAATATAATAAAAACCTTTTTAAAATGAAAAAAAAAATCACTATATGGTGATATATATTTTATCGTGATAGTAAAATTTGTCATATTGTGATATAAGATTTTGGTCATATCGCCCCCCCCCATACAGGTCAAATGCCTTAAACTGACAGGTAACATGGAAAACAGTGTAAAAGGCAAATACGATCACTCACAGTTTCCTCAGGTTGTCGAGAGCAGAGAAAGGGCCGTTCATGTCTTCGACGGTCCATGAGATTTCATTATACTTCAGATCTCTGGAGAAATCAGAGAAACCACACCGTTAAAATCCACTCGTAAAGCACTGCGACAGAGCGTTACGCTGATGAAACGACCAGAACAGACACCTAAACCCCCCCGCCCCTCGTTCTTCTTCTGCTATGGTCTAATCATCTCTAACATCCCTGCATTTAACACATTGTACTGCACAGAATTCTGGAGTTTCCTGAAAAAATGATTATTAAAAAAAACAATTTTCTAGAAATATCAGTGCGTGTTAAATCTGATCATAAGGATGTTATGTGGAGCGTTTATTACTTCATCTCTCAATCAGCATTATATGCTTGGATCATTTCAATCTCATTTTATACTTATTATTGCAAATTAAGAGACTGATACGTGACCCTGGACCACAAAACCAGTCATATTTTAAGAAATTTATATTTATATATCATATGAATCCATTGATGTATGGTTTGTTATGATCGGACGATATTTGAAAATATAGAATCTGAGGGTGCAAAGAAATCGAAATATTGAGAAAATCATCTTTAAAGTTGTTCAAATTAAGTTCTTAGCAATGCATATTACTAATAAAAAAATATGTTTTAATATATTTACGGTAGAAAAATTACTAAATATCTTCATGGAACATCCTAATGATTTTTGTCATAAAATAAAAATGTATAATTTTGAGCCATACAATGTATTATTGGCTATTGCTACAAATATAGCTGTGCTGCTTATGACTGCTTTTATGCTCCAGGGTCACATATTTAGATTAGTTTATTAAAGTATATATTGTACTGATATAAAGATCTCACTGAGATCTCACATATCAAAATATAACATAAGACACATATGCAAACTTTTTAGATTCTGTATCAAAGTACAATAAAAAAAGATTTTTCTGACTATTATTGAATGTGTCCGGCTTTATTATTGAACTGCATTGTTCATGTGTGCATGATATGAATATATGACGTCTCTTGCTCTTCTGAAGAGTTTGATGAGCGTTTATTGAAACGAAACAGTGAAGGGACTTTGCTGTGATGCAGAAGCTGAACTCACAGCGCCTGCAGGTCGGCGAGGCCTCGAAACGCTCCGTCAGCGATGAAACTGATGCGGTTGTTTCCGATGTGGAGCTGCTCGAGGACGCCGAGTCCAACGAAACTGCTTTCCTCCAAACGGCTCAACTGGTTCCAGCTCAGATCGCTGACAGACAACGACGACATTAAGAGAAGCATTCAACAATACAGCATCTGTTATGAATGAAGGACTAATCACAGTTCTTTACTTATCAGTCATTTACTTAAATGTTTGCTAAATTAATAAAATATCAGAACAAAAAAAATTGAAAGTGCCCATTATATCAATCCTGAACTGATGGCATCTATTATTGAAAAACTGTTAAAAACTGAGATATTGGTTTAAATAGTTATATAAGAGCTTAAACTAGTCTAAAAGAGCTTAAAGATATTAATTTAAATAGTTACATAAGAGCTTAAACTAGTCTAAAAGAGCTTAAAGATATTAATTTAAATAGTTACATAAGAGCTTAAACTAGTCTAAAAGAGCTTAAAGATATTAATTTAAATAGATACATAAGAGCTTAAACTAGTATAAAAGAGCTTAAAGATATTAGTTTAAATAGTTACATAAGAGCTTAAACTAGTCTAAAAGAGCTTAAACTAGTCTAAAAGAGCTTAAAGATATTAGTTTAAATAGTTACAAAAGAGCTTAAACTAGTCTAAAAGAGCTTAAAGATATTAGTTTTAAATAGTTACAAAAGAGCTTAACTAGTCTAAAAGAGCTTAAAGGTATTAGTTTAAATAGTTACAAAAGAGCTTAAACTAGTCTAAAAGAGCTTAAAGGTATTAGTTTAAATAGTTACAAAAGAGCTTAAACTAGTCTAAAAGAGCTTAAAGATATTATTTTAAATAGTTACAAAAGAGCTTAAACTAGTCTAAAAGAGCTTAAAGATATTAGTTGAAATAGTTACAAAAAAGAGCTTAAACTAGTCTAAAAGAGCTTAAAGGTATTAGTTTAAAGTTACAAAAGAGCTTAAACTAGTCTAAAAGAGCTTAAAGGTATTAGTTTAAATAGTTACAAAAGAGCTTAAACTAGTCTAAAAGAGCTTAAAGATATTAGTTTAAATAGTTACAAAAGAGCTTAAACTAGTCTAAAAGAGCTTAAAGTTATTAGTTTAAATAGTTACAAAAGAGCTTAAACTAGTCTAAAAGAGCTTAAAGATATTAGTTTAAATAGTTACAAAAGAGCTTAAACTAGTCTAAAAGAGCTTAAACTAGTCTAAAAGAGCTTAAAGATATTAATTTAAATAGTTACAAAAGAGCTTAAACTAGTCTAAAAGAGCTTAAAGGTATTAGTTTAAAGTTACAAAAGAGCTTAAACTAGTCTAAAAGAGCTTAAAGGTATTAGTTTAAATAGTTACAAAAGAGCTTAAACTAGTCTAAAAGAGCTTAAAGATATTAGTTTAAATAGTTACAAAAGAGCTTAAACTAGTCTAAAAGAGCTTAAAGGTATTAGTTTAAATAGTTACAAAAGAGCTTAAACTAGTCTAAAAGAGCTTAAAGATATTAGTTTAAATAGTTACAAAAGAGCTTAAACTAGTCTAAAAGAGCTTAAAGATATTAGTTTAAATAGTTACAAAAAAGAGCTTAAACTAGTCTAAAGGAGCTTAAAGGTATTAGTTTAAATAGTTACAAAAGAGCTTAAACTAGTCTAAAAGAGCTTAAAGATATTAGTTTAAATAGTTACAAAAGAGCTTAAACTAGTCTAAAAGAGCTTAAAGATATTAGTTGAAATAGTTACAAAAAAGAGCTTAAACTAGTCTAAAAGAGCTTAAAGCTATTAGTTTAAAGTTACAAAAGAGCTTAAACTAGTCTAAAAGAGCTTAAAGGTATTAGTTTAAATAGTTACAAAAGAGCTTAAACTAGTCTAAAAGAGCTTAAAGATATTAGTTTAAATAGTTACAAAAGAGCTTAAACTAGTCTAAAAGAGCTTAAAGTTATTAGTTTAAATAGTTACAAAAGAGCTTAAACTAGTCTAAAAGAGCTTAAAGATATTAGTTTAAATAGTTACAAAAGAGCTTAAACTAGTCTAAAAGAGCTTAAACTAGTCTAAAAGAGCTTAAAGATATTAATTTAAATAGTTACAAAAGAGCTTAAACTAGTCTAAAAGAGCTTAAAGGTATTAGTTTAAAGTTACAAAAGAGCTTAAACTAGTCTAAAAGAGCTTAAAGGTATTAGTTTAAATAGTTACAAAAGAGCTTAAACTAGTCTAAAAGAGCTTAAAGATATTAGTTTAAATAGTTACAAAAGAGCTTAAACTAGTCTAAAAGAGCTTAAAGTTATTAGTTTAAATAGTTACAAAAGAGCTTAAACTAGTCTGAAAGAGCTTAAAGAGATTAGTTTAAATAGTTACAAAAGAGCTTAAACTAGTCTAAAAGAGCTTAAACTAGTCTAAAAGAGCTTAAAGATATTAGTTTAAATAGTTACAAAAGAGCTTAAACTAGTCTAAAAGAGCTTAAACCACTGGGAAATGTATTTTGAAAATGTTCACTCTGAAATTGCTAGCGAATTTCACTAATAATTACAGAGAAACAGTAAGTAGCATTTAATTAATCATGAAATTGTGTATTAAACATAGTACTGAAATAATAGACTCAAATAGTATTTATGGCAAAAAAAAACTATTTTCTTACTATAAAATAAATTTACTTGACGAGCAAAATTATATTGTTTTGTTTTCAGAAATTGTGTTGGATTTTGCTTAAAACAAGAACAAATATCTGCAAATGGGGTAAAAAAAATAAATCTTTATTTAAAAAAAAAAATGATAATATTTTCTGAAAACAAGTTTTTATTATCTTAAATCATTAAATGTATCTTGATTTAAGAGTGTTTAGATATTTGTAAAGAAAAACAAATCAAGAAACTCAGTGTTCTTGTAAAATATAAACTGATAATCTTTGCTTTATTTACTTACTTTTTTACAGTGTAGTACTAAAAATACTTAAACTAGTCTGAAATCTTAAATCTTAAAAATTATTATAATTCCCAGAAACACATCCATAATGCTCAACCTCTCACAAATCTATTAGCTTCAGCCTTAAGATCATTTAACCAACAGGACGATGAAAGAAGAGAGACAGGAGAACACAACCACAAAAGAGCAAGACGTTTTGCTTCTCCTGCCCTGCGCTAAGGCATGATGGGATGGAGAGGTTAGGAAGGAGAGTATGTGTGAGAGCAGACTCACAGCTCGGCGAGTTTCTGGCAGAACTCCCAGGCGTCGGGTTTGATGCGACTGATGGCGTTGTGTGACAGATGCAGCTGCTGCAGCGTCAGGAGGCCGTAGAGCCAGCCTTTGCTCACCTCCGTCAGGTTATTGTACTCCAGCTGCCTGCTCACACACACACACACACACACACGTCACACAAACGTCACACAAACATACACACACACACGTCACACACACACACACACACGTCACACAAACGTCACACAAACATACACACACACACACACACACACACACACGCATGTACACGTCACACGCACACACACACACACACACACACACACACATACACACACACACGTCACACACACACGTCACACAAACATACACACACACACACACACACGTCACACGTACACACACACACACGTCTCACACACACACACACACACACGTCACACTAGGGTTGGGTCTCGAAAACCGGTTCATTTTACAGTGTTTTAAAATTGCATATGTTTCCAGATTCAAATTTTCAAACCTCTCAGTAGATTTTCAGACCGTATTTGACATAAATGGTTCATAGAGCATTATTTTCAGCTTCATATTTGGTATATAGTACAGTCATCTATAAACTTTTTTAATTGAGTCCCTAAAATGAAAAATATGTTGTTGACATACATTTTTAGTACAAAGCTAAGTTAAACACAATACCTTTTTTTTTTTGCTTTTACCCGTTAAAATGCACTTTGATATTTTTCTGTACTAATTCTACAGAAATTTATTTATGTTTTGTTATGCTTTGTGGGTTTAAACGCTCTGATGGGTTTTCTGTTTGTCATCAAGTTCATCATTCAGTGTTTGTATTCAGCCTGGCGACTGCATTTGACTTAAGTGATTGCCAGGTGATGAGTGGGAAGGGAATACAATGGCACTGAAAAGTAGTCTAAACATAACAATAGGCAAAAATACTCGAAACAATGCGAGAAAAAAAATGTTATAGAAAATTTCCATTTTGATGAACGGAAACTAAAATTTAAAGTGACAAACAAAAATCCCTGATATCTCATGACTTTGATAAAAACCAACAATATAAAATTCTCTGACTTTCAATGTCTGGAATAGATCTTTTAAATTCTGATATTCCAGAAATTCAATGAGATTCCAGAAATTACATGATATTCCAGAAATTACATGATATTCCAGAAATTGCATGAGATTTCAGAAATGCCACGATATTCCATGATATTCTAGAAATCCCACAAGATTTCAGAAATTCCATGATATTCCAGAAATTGCATGATATTCCAGAAATTCCATGATATTCCAGAAATTCCATGATATTCCAGAAATTACATGATATTCCAGAAATTGCATGAGATTTCAGAAATGTCACGATATTCCATGATATTCTAGAAATCCCACAAGATTTCAGAAATTCCATGATATTCCAGAAATTCCATGATATTCCAGAAATTCCATGATATTCCATGAGATTTCAGAAATTCCACAAGATTTCAGAAATTCCATGATATTCCAGAAATTCCATGATATTCCATGAGATTTCAGAAATTCCATGATATTCCAGAAATTCCATGAGATTCCATGAGATTTCAGAAATTCCACAAGATTTCAGAAATTACATGATATTCCACAAATTCCACAAGATTTCAGAAATTCCATGATATTCCAGAAATTCCATGATATTCCATGAGATTTCAGAAATTCCACAAGATTTCAGAAATTCCATGATATTCCAGAAATTCCATGATATTCCAGAAATTCCATGATATTCAGAAATTCCATGATATTCCAGAAATTCCATGATATTCCATGAGATTTCAGAAATTCCACAAGATTTCAGAAATTCCATGATATTCCAGAAATTCCATGATATTCCATGAGATTTCAGAAATTCCACAAGATTTCAGAAATTCCATGATATTCCAGAAATTCCATGATATTCCAGAAATTCCATGATATTCCAGAAATTCCATGATATTCCATGAGATTTCAGAAATTCCATGATATTCCAGAAATTCCATGATATTCCAGAAATTCCATGATATTCCATGAGATTTCAGAAATTCCACAAGATTTCAGAAATTACATGATATTCCACAAATTCCAGGATATTCCACAAATTCCACAAGATTTCAGAAATTCCATGATATTCCACAAATTCCACAAGATTTCAGAAATTCCATGATATTCTAGAAATTCCATGATTTTCCAGAAGTTCCATGAAATTTCCAAGAACCGGGTTTTCGAAAAGACGCGCTCATTTCGATTCTGCTTGACGATTCCTACTTTCACATTTTATTTTTTCATATTTATTGACCCGTTTGCAGAAAACTACGTCACTATATCATCATAAACATAGACGTTTTTGTCTTAAGTGAACGTAAAAAGATTTCCGTCATTAATTTTACTCGAAGAACAAAAGAAAACCATTCACTGATCTTGACAGAATATCTTTAATGAATTAATCTGTATTTTATTTATGAAAATAAATCTATGCAGTGTTTTTAAACTTTTACTTACAGTTTCTGTACCTGAAATTTGATTCAGTTGTATTTATTTATGCTATTGCTAATTTGTTCCTATTTTATTACTTGTCTTGTGTAGTGTGTAGTGTAGTGCTTTTGTTGTGGCATTTCTGTTAAAAGCTGAACTTTTATGTAGGCTGCTGGTTTTTGCTCATGTTAGGACTCGTTAAGAACCAGAATCGATACCCAACCCTACGTCCCACACTCGTTCTGGGTTAAACCTGAGCTCGTCACACGAGTCCGCTCTACTCACAGGACTTCCATGTTGTTCAGCCCCCAGAAAGCGCCATCCATGAGCCGCGTGATGCCGTTCCTCTGGATCTTCAGCGAGCGCAGGCCGTGAAGCCCGTGGAACGTCAGACCCTCGATGCGCCGCACGCGGTTCCTGCTCAGCTCTCTGTCAGACATTAAACAAGTCAATCATAAGTGTGCGCGATTAATCGTTAACAGATCGCGATTCGACTCATTTCTAAATGACAACAATTCATCTGCATCTATTAAAACTTTAAAAAGCCATACCATTCAAATCTGCATTCGCTTGCATAAGAAACAGCTTCACAAACAGTCTTTTCAACTACGCTGTATTATTTCTGTCTTACAGTCATTCATATGTGACTCTGGACCACAAAACCAGTCATAAGGGTACATTTTTTTTAATTGAGATGTATACATCATCTGAAATCTGAATAAATAATCTTATTCTGGAAAATCTGAGGGTGCAAAAAAAAAATATTTGAGAAAATCACCTTTAAAGTTGTTCAAATTAAGTCCTTAGCAGTTAATATTACTAATCAAAAATCAAGTTTTGATATAATTATGGAAGGAAATTTACTAAATATATTCATGGAACATGATTTTAATATCCTAATGATTTTTGTCATAAAAGAAAAATGTATAATTTTGATCCATACAGTGTATTGTTGGTTATTGCTACAAATATAGCTGTGCTGCTTATGACTGCGTCTGTGCTCCAGAGACACATATTATCACTGAAGTACTGGTATGAAAGTTTATAGTTCAGATATAAACACTGATGCCTATAGTAGCGATCAAAATAGAGCAAATCTGTTGATTACATTGTTTCGTGACGGTTTAAAAAATGTATTTGTCATTGAATCATTCAAGAAATTAATTTAAAAACTCTGATACATTCAGTAATAAAACAAGTGATGTATTTATGAGTGAGTCATTGAATCATTCATTCAAACCACTTTCATAATTTTAATATTAGAAATTCGTGTTTTAAATGCATAATATTTTGAATACATATATATAAATAAAAATGTCTAGAAATTCACTCATATTAATTAAACACTTTTAAATAGACTGCAAAAATAACATTTAGTTTAGTCCAGAATCGTGGGACAATCGTGATGTCTAATTGAGACAAAAAAAATTGTGATTCTCAAAATATCCAGAATTGTGTAGCTCTAGTATCGCATGAAACGTCACTTACAGGTGCTGCAGGTGCGGCAGCGGGAAGATCTTGGGCGGGATGGAGCTCAGGCGGTTTTTGTTGAGTTTTAACACCAGCAGTGAGTTGGACAGGTTACTGAAGCAGCCGTGCTCCAGCGTGGAAATACGGTTATTATTCATCAACCTACAGAAAGACGGCATTCAAACACAGATGCATGACATGCTGTAATCACTGATAGATCTGGCAATAAACAATAAACTACTTCTACTGAGTCACGGAAGAGATTAAGCTAGACTCAAAAAAGTGTTAAACAGCTTAAACAATTCTATTAAAAGAAATCATAAATTAGTCTAAAAAACCCAAACGAGTCTAAAATTAGCTTAAAGTAGTCCAAAAGGCCTTGAATTCAAATTAAAGATAAAAAACTAGAATAAAAGAGCTTAAACTAGTCTAAAGAGCTTATACTAGTCTGAAAGAGCTTAAATTAGACTAACGGAGCATAAACTAGTGTAAAAGAGCTTAAACTAGTCTAAAAGGCCTTGAATTCAACTTAAAGATAAAAAAAACTAGTCTAGAAGAACTTAAACTAGTCTGAAAGAGCTTAAACTAGTTTGAAAGAGCTTAAATTAGACTAACGGAGCATATACTAGTCTAAAAGAGCTAAAACTAGTCTAATGGAGCATGAACTAGTCTAAAAGAGCTTAAATTAGTCTAAAAGAGTTTAAACTAGTCTAAAAGGCCTTGAATTCAACTTAAACATAAAAAACTAGTCTAGAAGAGCTTAAACTAGTCAGAAAGAGCTTAAACTAGTTTGAAATAGCTTAAACTAGACTAACGGAGCATAAACTAGTCTAAAAGAGCTTAAAAAGTCTAATGGAGCATGAACTAGTCTAAAAGAGCTTAAATTAGTCTAAAAGAGCTTAAACTAGTCTAACGGAGCATAAACTAGTCTAAAAGAGCTTAAATTAGTCTAAAAGAGCTTAAACAAGTCTAAAAGAGCACAAACTAATCTAAAATTATCTTAAATTATTCCAACGGAGCATAAACTAGGCTAAAAGAGCTTAAATTAGTCTAAAAGAGCTTAAACACAAACTAGCACAAACTAATCTAAAAGTATCTTAAATTATTCCAACTTAAATTATAGGGTTGGGTATCGTTTGAATTTTATCGATTTCAATTCCGCTTATCGATTCCGATTCTTTTCGATTCCCAGTTTCGATTCCAATGTGATTAGATAATGATATCAAGCATTTATCCCGTGTCTCTTTTTAGCAAACCATTGCACGATATATATTTTAGTATGCATTTGAGAGACGTTCTGAAATGTAATGCATTCATACATGCATGCACAGTTTGCAGATTTAATCGCCTTTTTTGGTAATTTCATGACTTAACTGACGACAGACTCGTATACTGTTTCTTGTGCGCTTATTTATGATGATGCGATCATGGCTGTGCGCCGTGAGCACAGTGAGGCTGACAGGACAGGAAAGATTGTTTTACTGACATATAGCCTAACAGCATCTCATTGTTCTACTGAAGCTCATTTGGCTGGTTTATCTTTTCCGCGCTCATTTGACTCGCGCCTGGTGCAGAGGCAAAGCTGCAGTGCGTGTCTGAAAAGTCTCGTTGGATGTGGATGCAAAACAATACACCGGTTCCGCGTCTTAATAAAGGCATTTCTTGTCAAGAAAAAGGGGACAAATACTGCAGTTTTGAGCAGGGTGGCCAAGCTTAGATCAGTGGTGGCACTGCTACACGGATGAACAAGTGATCACAGCATTGTGATCGCACACCTCAAAGGTTAAGGAATGAAACAGACACATCATTTAGGAATAGAATCACGTTAGTGTTTGAATCATGTTCGCGATCTTTAAAGATCTATTAAATTAATGTCACATTGGTGGTGACACCTCTCTTGCAACATGTTTAGCTAGCTTTTTTGGCTTCTGATCGCAAAAGCAGCCAAACTTTGGAGGCTTAGATTAGCGAGCAAGGTCCTGGCAGATCGCTAGATCACACCGGTCCTCACAGATCCGCAAAAAAGCGCATAGGAATCGATAGGCGGAATCGAAATTTTAATTTGACAACAAGTCATCCGATTCCTGACCTTAAGTATCCGATTCTGGAATCCGAATCGATTTTTGATTCCCAACCCTAACGGAGCATAAACTAGGCTAAAAGAGCTTAAATTAGTCTAATGGAGCATAAAATAGTCTAAAAGAGCTTAAACTAGTCTGAAAGAGCTTAAATTAGACTAACGGAGCATAAACTAGTCTAAAAGAGCTTAAACTAGTCTAAAAGGCCTTGAATTCAACTTAAAAGATAAAAACTTTTAGAATAAAAGATCTTAAACTAGTCTAAAAGAGCTTATACTAGTCTGAAAGAGCTTAAATTAGACTAACGGAGCATAAACTAGTGTAAAAGAGCTTAAACTAGTCTAAAAGGCCTTGAATTCAACTTAAAAGATAAAAAAACTAGTCTAGAAGAGCTTAAACTAGTCAGAAAGAGCTTAAACTAGTTTGAAAGAGCTTAAATTAGACTAACGGAGCATATAATAGCCTAAAAGAGCTAAAACTAGTCTAATGGAGCATGAACTAGTCTAAAAGGCCTTGAATTCAACTTAAACATAAAAAACTAGTCTAGAAGAGCTTAAACTAGTCAGAAAGAGCTTAAACTAGTTTGAAATAGCTTAAACTAGACTAACGGAGCATAAATTAGGTCTAAAAGAGCTTAAACAAGTCTAATGGAGCATAAACTAGTCTAAAAGAGCTTAAATTAGTCTAAAAGAGCTTAAACTAGTCTAATGGAGCATAAACTAGTCTAAAAGAGCTTAAAGTACTGTGAAAGCTCACTGTGAGTACTGAGGAGTGAAACAGTGAGCTGATGTGAGACTCCTGGCGGTTTCTGGAAGCAGGTCAGTTGAGAACAGAAGAAGGACTCACAGGTTTTTCAGAGGAAGCGGAGGAAAAGTCCCAGCGCGAACCTCCATAATATTGTTGTTGCTAAGGTCCAGCGTCTCCAGAGCGACCAGCAAACTGAGCCGCTCTGCCGAGATCCTCGAGATCCTGTTGTTTGCTCTGAAAACACAAGCAGAGGCATTTAGAAAGCAGATGTTAGCGCACAGGTGAAGAGCGTCGCTGCACGCCTCACAACTCCGCTCAAGACAGCCGTTGGGTTCAGAAGTGTGTTATTTGGTTAATAAGGTAATTACTAACAAGGTATTTAAACAAAAAATACTCCTACCAATTACGCGGATAATGAAGCCTATTCCCTCAGTGAAAGCGCCGCTGACGAGCCCAGCAATTTCCCCGAGCTGCACGCCTCATAAATTGCAGGAGCTGCTTGTGTTAGAAACACGGAGGGCACAGAGCCGCCTTTGTGTGTCGGACGCGCTGAAAACATTCCCTGGAATCGCAGGTCTAAACCTTCAGGCAGTCACACACACTCGGCCTGAGTTTATATGGCTGAAATTGAGCGTAACTCAACATAAACATGCAACAGACGTCATAAGAGAGGACAACTGACGACACGGCGCATATGTGTTATCATAAACGCTCACGAAGAAGCTTCATTACTCATGAGATTAATTTAAATCTGTAAGACATCACAACCTTTTCAAGATACAGTAACTTACAAATATATATATATTAGTGGTGGGCATAGATTAATTTTTTTAATCTAGATTAATCTCACTGTAATCTTGGAATTAATCTAGATTAATCTAGATTAAAATGGCTCATTTGAATTCTGCCGAAGGCATTCAGAATATGTGTGCTACCCAAATAATGACTAAAAGTAAGTCTTTGAGAACGGGTTTCTCAAGCCAGGTGGCGCATTAGACCAGGGGCTCATCTCCTGTTTCCAAAATGCATCACAAACTGCTTGAGAAAGCTGTTCTACTATGATAATTGGTGATGAAAATAAATTATGTTCAATAAGATGTACTTGTGTTTACTAACTGTTTATTCAGTTAAACATGAATTTTGAACTGTAGGGATACATAAGAGGTCGTGATGAACTGTTTACAGTTTCCATTGGGAAGCTTCTTAAAAATAGATTTTCCCTGAAGCAAACCCGGCGGCTTCATAGCTGCATCCATGTTAGCACGTCACGTTTGATTTCACAGTAACGTTAGGCATACACACAGGTGGCTGACATCATCCATGCTAACACACACGTCTTCTATTTTTATTTTTTAGAAATTTCACTCTCTATAGATATATTTTTCAAAGACGGAGTTTCGAAGTTTCTCGCTCAAGTTCACATGAGACCTAAAGCGCATCCTGTTTGCTTAAAAGCGCAACGTTTCGTTGTTATTCTGAGTGCACACAAATAAACGTAGAGTCTTTACAGATTCGAAAGATGTATTAGGCTACTTTTATCTGTATGACCAAAAATGACGGAGATTTTAAGATCAAGTGAGCGCACCGGAGCCTGTCCTGCAGCAAACGCGCTTCCACACAAACACTTCAATAGCGCACATTTCTCTAGGTTAACATCATATTGAGCGGCCATGTAAAGTTGCTACTACATACATCTTTCAGATGAAAAGCCATATTTGAGGTTGATGAATGATAGGTGAGCGTTTGGATGTCCTGCCCGATTGTATTACCACATAGACCAGCTGTTAACAATCTGTCCATCACGGACTGCGTCATTAACCAGCCACACCAAAGCAAACAAGAGGAGAGCATAAAGAGACAGTTGAGTTCAGAATTAAAATATACAGTTTATAGTTTATATAAAACGTATATTTGTGTGTAAAGTTGGATATCTATTCCCGGTCCCGCCCACTCCCCCTACAGTGCAATTCGGCTAGGTATACATCCGCGCTAAAATATCAGGGTGAAAGTCATCATAGCTTGCGTAGTATAGACCCAGCTCCCAACCCAACTTTGAGAATAGATTAACGGCGATATTTTTTTTATCGCCGATAAGAGTCTCACGTTAACGCAGCACGTTAACGCCGATAACGGCCCACCACTAATATATATATATATATATAAAGAAAGAGCTTAAACTAGTCTAAAAGAGCTTAAACTAGTCTAACTGAGCATAAACTAGTCTAACGGAGCATAAACTAGTCTAATAAAAGATTAAACTAGACTAATGGAGATAAACTAGTCTAAAAGAACTTAAACTAGTCTAACGGAGCATAAACTAGTCAAACAGAGCATAAACTAGTCTAAAAAAAGATTAAACTAGACTAATTTAGATAAACTAGTCTAAAAGAGCAAAAACTAGTCAAACGGAGCATAAACTAGTCTAAAAAAAGATTAAAATAGACTAATGGAGATAAACTAGTCTAAAAGAGCTTAAACTAGTCTAAAAGAGCATAAACTAACCTAAAATTAGCTTAAACTATTCTAACGGAGCATAAACTAGTCTAAAAGAGCTTAAACTAGACTAATGGAGATAAACTAATCTAAAATTAGCTTTAACTAGCCTAACAGAGCATAAACTAGTCTAAAGGAGCATAAACTAGTCTAAAAGACCTTAAACTAACCTAAAATGAGCTTAAACTATTCTAACGGAGCATAAACTAGTCTAAAAGAGCTTAAACTAGACTAATGGAGATAAACTAATCTAAAATTAGCTTTAACTAGCCTAACAGAGCATAAACTAGTCTAAAGGAGCATAAACTAGTCTAAAAGACCTTAAACTAACCTAAAATGAGCTTAAACTATACTAACGGAGCATAAACTAGTCTAAAAGAGCTTAACTAGTCTGAAAGCTTAGATATACTTCACATCAAATCTCCAAAGTAATGTAGAAACAACATGAAGACTGTATATTTAAAATATATTTTAATGCCATCTTTTAATTATTTGATTAATTACATTTTATATATTGTTTTTATTATAAAAAAGTAAATATAGCCATGCAACATTACAATAAAATTTGTTCTATCATTTTAATAGGCCTAAGCTGTTGCGAAATACTAAATTATTTTACTATAAATTATTATAAGGGTTAATTTAACTAAACTTAATTTGAACATAAACACACACATGCCTGACGCTTCTGTTTCTCATCTTCAGCTCAAGGCAGAAATCTGATCCTCTAATATTCCTTGTTCTCGTTTAAGAAAAGCTCACGGGGAAAAACAAACACCTTTCAAAAAAATCAAGGCATTCAATGGTTGTGTTGAGCGGCGCACAGAGGCATGATGGGAAGTTTGTGCTTTTGTGAAGTGAAGGGGGAATGAGTCAAAGGTGTTGAGAGAGCGAGACAGATAAGACACGGGACGTGTCGGAGCAGATCCTCTGGAGACAGACGTGTGAATGCAGCATCCGATGCAAAACAAGGAAGCCGATAGGAATGTCGAGCCGCTCATTTATGAACAATCAGAGTCTCAGTCCATTAAAAAAGTTTAGGTTTTTTTTTTTTATTAAAAAAATGTAGGTTGTCCCTCAGATTGAAAAAACAAGCAACGAAGACATGTTTGCATGAGGAATATCAGTCTCAATTCTAGTTCCTGTTTATTACCTCAGCGTAATTCCTCATGAACAGCCATAAAATAACCAGGCACACTCTCTGTGTGTCTTCAACATCTGCTGAGAGAGAGTGTGTGTGTGTGTGCGTGAGTATGTGAGAGAGAGTGTGTGTGTGTGTGTGTGTGCGTGGTGTGTGTGAGTATGTGAGAGAGAGAGAGTGTGTGTGTGTGTGTTAGAGGTCTGCTGACCGACCGAGACCGAGGTCCCGAGAGAGTGTCGTGTGTGTGTGCGTGGTGTGTGTGTGTGTGCGTGAGTAATGTTTAGATGAGATAGCCTGCGGTGCTCGTGTCGTGTGTGTGCGTGAGTATGTGAGCCAGAGAGAGTGTGTGCAGTGTGCTTTGCTGCTGTTAGTATGACTGCACGCAGAGACATGTGCGCGTAGATGTCGGATGCGCAGAGAAAACATAGGAAGTTTGTTAGTGAAATGTTCGCAGCGCTCTGACTCGAAGTCCAACATGTTTGTTTTGATGGTGGTGAAATGTGTTTTTGAATGTATAGCCTCATTGTATGTGAGAGAGACGCAGAGCAGTGTCATGAGGAATTTCCTGTGTCTTGTCGGTGTTCTGTTTTTAAGCTCGTCGGTATTCTCAGCTGCTTCTTCTCTGTCTGTCTTCCTCTTTGCTAATGTAGAAGAGAGTGTGTGTGTGTGAATAATATGTGTTGTGTAGTTTTGTTGTGTGTAAGTGGATGTAGGCTGTAAGTGAAAAAATGACATGAATGTATGGTGAGAGAGAAGTTGTGTGTGTGTTAATGTGTAATGTGCGAATGTATGGACGTGACTGATGTGTAATTTTGTGTGTAATGTGTGTGTGAATGTGGTGCTTGTTGTTGTGTTTGTGTGTGATGTGAATGGCTGTGTTTGTTGTGTGTTGTGTGAGTATGTGAGAGAAGTGTGTGTGTGGGTGTGTGGGTGTGGTCTGTGTGTCGTGTGTGTGTGTGTCTTCAAATTGTGAGACGTGCGTGGTGGTGTGTGTGTGTGTGTGTGGTGAGTATGTGAGAGAGAGAGTGTGTGG
>CM049817.1:723535-731035 GCA_027422435.1 Schizopygopsis pylzovi
TATCCAACTACCCATCCATCTATCCATCTCTATCTATCAGCTATCTATCCAACTACCCATCTCTATCTATCAGCTATCTATCCAACTACCCATCTATCCATCTCTATCTATCAGCTATCTATCCAACTACCCATCTATCCATCTCTATCTATCAGCTATCTATCCAACTACCCATCTATCCATCTCTATCTATCAACTATCCATCTCTATCTATCAGCTATCTATCCAACTACCCATCTATCCATCTCTATCTATCCAATAACCCATCTATCCAACTACCCATCCTATCTATCTATCCATCCAACTACCCATCTCTATCTATCAGCTATCTATCCAACTACCCATCTATCCATCTCTATCTATCAGCTATCTATCCAACTACCCATCTATCCATCTCTATCTATCAGCTATCTATCCAACTACCCATCTCTATCTATCAGCTATCTATCCAACTACCCATCTATCCATCTCTATCTATCAGCTATCTATCCAACTACCCATCTCTATCCATACTATCATCCATCTACCCTACATCTCTATCTATCACTATCTATCAACTACCATACCATCTCTATCCATCCATCTACCTATCATCTACATCCATCTCTATCTATCAACTATCTATCCAACTAATCTATCCATCTCTATCATCAACTATCTATCCAATACCCATCTATCCATCTCTATCTATCAGCTATCTATCCAACTACCCATCTATCCATCTCTATCTATCAACTATCTATCCAATAACCCATCTATCCAACTACCCATCCATCTATCCATCTCTATCTATCAGCTATCTATCCAACTACCCATCTATCCATCTCTATCTATCAGCTATCTATCCAACTACCCATCAAGCCATCTCTATCTATCAACTATCTATCCAATAACCCATCTATCCAACTACCCATCCATCTATCCATCTCTATCTATCAGCTATCTATCCAACTACCCATCTATCCATCTCTATCTATCAACTATCTATCCAACTACCCATCTATCCATCACTACTCTATCACATCTATCCATACTCTATCTATCCAACTACTCTATCCATTTCACTACCCATCTATCCATCTCTATCTATCAACTATCTATCCAATAACCCATCTATCCAACTACCCATCCATCTATCCATCTCTATCTATCAGCTATCTATCCAACTACCTATTCATCTATCCATCTCTATCTATCAACTATCCATCCAACTATCTATCCATCTCTATCATCAACTATCTATCCAATAACCCATCCATCTATCCATCTACTCCATCTATCACTATCCTATCCATCTACCTATTCATCTATCCATCATATCTATCCAACTACTCCATCTCATACTACTCTATCCATCTCTATCTATCAACTATCTATCCAATAACCCATCTATCCAACTACCCATCTATCTATCCATCTCTATCTATCAACTATCCATCCAATAACCCATCTATCCAACTATCCCCCAAACAGTCTTTCAGCGAATAGTTCTTAAAATAACATTTTTTATCTTTAATAATGGAAAGAATATTTTTGCACTATAAAGAAAGATTTTATGGATGTTACAAATGTTTTGAACAATGCCGGTAAGCAAACCGTTGATGGTAGCCATTGACTTCCATAGTAATTTTTCCCATACTGTTCGGTTACCAGCATTATAAAAAATATCTGCGTTTGTGTTCATCACAAACTCATACAGGTTTGGAGTAAATGATGACAAAATGAAATACCCCCTTTAATGGATGCCAATAAAGTTACATTTAATTTATTTTTAATTGTCTGCTATTTTGATTTTATTGAAATACTACTTTTAACAGCAAAATCATTTTGTGAATGCGTGTCTTTAACTACACACCATCATAAACATCCACTCAGGATTGAGCCAAACTTCTGCTGGACTGATTCAAACCACTGAGTCGACTCTTAAGAATCATTTGTTGGAGAGTCGACAGACTCTCAGAGATCAGGTCTAAAGTAATTTGGAGCGTTTCAGGCCGTGTTGATGTTTCGGGAATCAGTCAGCTGAAGGATCTGGAGCGGCGCGTGAAGCTGCCAGACGCCTCCGCGGCTCTCGACCCCCATCTGGACTCCATCAGCTCAAACGGCCGCGGGGAAAGTAACGCCTGCTAATCTACTCGCAATGCAGGGAAAGTGAGCGCCGCCTTTGATTTCCAATCCACAGTTTGAGGAGTTTCTGGCTCTGGACGGGCGTTTTACTGGAATCTCTCAGAGGTGGAGCGTTCACAGCCGTCTACTGCATACAACAACATCACCAGCCTTTGTTTCTGGTGCATATTTGGGTTTTTTATCATCAATTTAAGTGTGAAAAATTCATTTTATTCCATTGAAGCTAAACACAGTTTAATTCCTACACTGAATATGTAAACATGAAGTTGAATGTAACAGGATTTCTGTGTAAAATCAGATTAATGAACTACTTTTCTGACTGATTTACACAGAAATAAATCAATTTGGTGATTCGTGAATGAGACTCGTCATAATCAACATTAAGTGCTTTACAGAGATAAACCTTGCACACAAACACATTGAGATATCACACTCTCTCTGTTATGATAAGATAGACGCTTCAGACTCGTGTTCAGTTTGTTAACACTCCAGTTTATCACACTTCACATGTTCTCCGAGTCGCTCCACTGTCTGCTGTACCCAGACACACACGTTCTCAGTGTGAGTGTGTGCTTAATATCTGTGCTAGTTTGATGACTGGTTTCAATACGACAACTGTTTTTGAAAAATTTCCATGGTAATACTTACTACAATGCTATAGGCAAGACACATTTCCAGACAGACAGACAGACAGACAGACAGACAGACAGACAGATACAGATAGACAGACAGACAGAACACAGACAGACAGAGACAGACAGAGACAGAGACAGACAGAGACAGACAGACAGACAGACAGACAGACAGACAGACAGTCAGAGACAGACAGACAGAAACAGACAGAGACAGACAGACACAGACTGACAGAGACAGACAGACAGACACAGACAGACAGACAGAAACAGATAGACAGACAGAAGACAGACAGAGACAGACACAGACAGACAGAACAGACAGACAGACAGAGACAGACAGATATAGACAGACAGACCAGACAGAGACAGAAACAGACAGACATACAGACACAGACAGACAGATACAGACAGAGACAGACAGAACAGACACAGATAGACACAGACAGACACAGACAGACACACACAGACATAGACAGACAGACAGACCGACAGAGACAGACAGACAGAGACAGACAGACAGACAGACAGACAGACACAGACAGACAGACAACAGAACAGACAGACAACAGAACAGACAGAGACAGACACAGACAGACAGAACAGACAGACAGAGACGACAGACAGACACAGACAGACAGACAGAGACAGAGACAGACAGACAGACATACAGACAGACAGACAGACAGACAGAGACAGACAGACAGACACAGAGCAGACAGACAGAGACAGACAGACAGACAGACAGACAGACAGACAGCAGAGACAGACAGACAGACAGACAGAACAGACAGACAGACAGAGACAGACAGACAGACAGACAGACAGAGACACAGACAGACCACACAGACAAGACGACGACAGACAGACAGACCGACAGACAAGACAGACAGACAGACACAGACAGACGACAGACAGCAGTAGACAGACAGCCAGAGACAGACAGACAGACAGACAGAAAGACAGACAGAGACAGACAGACACAGACAGACAGACAGACAGAGACAGACAGACAGAGACAGAGACAGACAGACAGAGACAGACAGACAGAGACAGACAGACACAGACAGACAGAGACAGACAGACAGACAGACAGAGACAGACAGACAGAGACAGACAGACAGAAAGAGATAGACAGAGACAGACAGAGACAGACAGACAGAGACAGACAGAGACAGACAGACAGACAGAGACAGACAGAGACAGACAGAGACAGACAGACAGACAGACAGAGACAGACAGACAGACAGAGACAGACAGACAGAGACAGACAGAGACAGACAGACGGAGACAGACAGACAGAGACAGACAGAGACAGACAGACAGAGACAGACAGACAGAGACAGACAGACAGACAGACAGAGACAGACAGACAGAGACAGACAGAAGACAGACAGACAGAACAGACAGACTCCAACAAAAATTATTTCCAAAAAATACAAATAAATAAATACTTTACAAAAACATCATAAATAATTACCAAAAAATAAGTTTTTTTTTAAACTGATTTCCAACAAAAAAGCATGTCCAAAAAAATTATAAACTGACAAAATAAATAAAGATCAAAAAAACACATGGTACATTTTGGTAATACTGCCATTAAATACATTTGTAACATGTTTTTTCCACTTATATTAATACTGACTGGTCAATTTTCCAGTGTGAACTTCACGGAGTAAAAGGTGTGCATGGGTTGAGAGTTACTACGAAACTGCTGCCGTCTCAAACTCTCCACGGCACTGAAAAACCCTCGGCTCTTTCCAGATGTAAATCATGAACAGCTTTTTTCCTCCGATTTTTCCATTCTGGCAGCGAGAGCCCTTCACAGCCAAAAACTCCAGGCCTCCATTTCTCCCTCCCTCTCTCTCTCTACACATCGACTCCTAATGGCTTCCATCTCTGGTTGGATTTAGCTGCTAATTCAGCAGAAATAATGGGCCTGGGGAAAACAAAAGCTCAGGCAGTTTAATGCGTGAACGTGCTGCAGAGCTGCTCATAAATTAGCATCACCTCCTGAACCCTTGGAAGCCCCGAGGACTCTCGTTCTCCTACATCTCGACGGAGCTGGAGTCTCTTACAAGACCATCACTTCATCCCACTCTTAGTGAATGCAATGCAACCGAACTGAACAAGAACGAATGCCATTGTAACTTGCATGAAGAGAGAGGTGTGAAAGCAAAGTGTTTGTTCTTCATGAATAGAATAACATATGCAAATGAAGTCCTGCGAGCCCCTATTGACAGAACAACAAAACACCAATTCATGTGCTAAACCTTCCTGCTGGATTCAGTTCTTACAGCTAAAACTGTGCATGCAATGACAATAAATGTGCATTTTTATGCAAAAATTGCTAGTAAATTTCACAAAGAAATAGCAAGCAACATTAATTTAACATGAGATTTTGAAGTAAAAAAACTTGGTTTTATTTACAACTTTGAAAAATATTTTTTACAGTATTTTGACATAACTAACACTTATTAATTTAGGCAAATTATGACATTTTATTTATGGTATTTTCTTTGTTGGAAACTATGTTATTTTGTGTGTGTTCTCATTATTTGCTGCTCAAAATATGATTTAATTTCTCTTTCTATAAAGATATTGTTTTTTCAACACGAATAAACTTGGAGTTTCAAAGCAATGTCAAGTAACGTAACACATTCATTAACCATGAAGAAGCAAAACACCAATAATCTTCATTTAACGTACAACTTTTGACAATGACTGTCACTTGTTTTATTTTTAATCAGTAAATCAATTTGTTTATCATAATACGAATTCATCTGATTTTCAACACAGGATATATTCCAACATTGGAATTTAAAAATTGTGATTTTGTTTATATTTAGGGCCTTTAAACTGAACACACACACACACATACAAAACAAAGCTAAATTAATAACTCAACATAGTGTTTTTGCTACCCCTGTCACTGTATGTATCATATTTATACACGGAGCACGTTTATATTTATACGTTGAGTCGTGTTTGTTTTGCTTGTTTTTCAGTACAAACGCTTTAGTTATTTATAAACTGAACCTACTGTTATGATATTCTACGCTGTATGTTTTTTCCTCATATTTAACTGCAGCAGAATCGATGAAAGCGAATGTGTTGCTGATGTTTTGAGAGACACACAAAGAAAGGAGCTGAGGTAAAATAACGTTACTCACAGACGCGTGATCCGCGCGGGCAGCCGCTCCACGATCCTGCCGTGTTTTAATCCACTACAGTCCGCTACAAATCCCGTACACGAGCACGCAGACGGACACGGCTCCGGTTCCGATCGACCCGAGCCTCCGTTCATCGCGTTATATCCCGTAACGTGAAACACGAGCAGCACGAAGCTCACAGCGCGAGCGGGCTGCGGCATTTTCATCCAGAGACGGAAAAACTAATAAAAAGTTGACGAAATCAATCCGTATAAGTTTTAATTCCGCACGAATGTGGAAGAGGGGAAGGTTATTGGGAGGTCCGCGTCAACTAAATCTCTTTCCGCGTTTAATATCATGGATAGAAGTGCAGATATCAGCGCGACGGCACTCGCTCCATCTCTGAGAAACTTTTTCCAGCGCGCTGGAATCAGAGCAGCATTCCGCGGCGCGCGCTCCCGTGCGCGGAGACAGCCGAAGATTGCCGAAGGCCACAGCGCGAGGGATTCTGGGTACTGTAGTGCAGAGAGACAAATACGGGTGCGCTCAAAATCTGTGCACTGTTTTTGCATTCCCGAATAATCGTAATATCATTAAACAGGCTTCAAATAATATTTCAACTAAAACTATATTGTATCTGATTAGCGAGTGAGGCTATACATGTGACCCTGGACCACAAAACCAACTTAATTGAGATTTATACATCTGAAAGTTGAATAAATATAAATATTATGGTATGGTTTGTTATGATAGGACAATAGTTTGCCTACAACTATTTGAAAATTGAAGGGTGCAAAAAAAATCTAAATATTGAGAAAATCATCTTTAAAGTTGTGCAAACGAAGTGCTTTGCAATGCATATTACTAATCAATAATGATGTTTTGATAGATTTATGATAGGATATTTACTAAATATCTTCATGGAACATGGTCTTTAATTTTTGGCATAAAAGAGAAATGTATAATTTTGACCCATACAATGTATTTTTGGTTATTGCTACAAATATACATGTGCTGCTTATGACTGTGCTCCAGGGACACAAATGTTTCCAATCTCTCCATTTTATGTTTTTACTGAATTTACCCCTTTTTGATTAAATATTACTCTAATTTGCATAAACTTTCAGATGAAAAAAAAAAAGTTTTTTTATGCTGCAATAGGCAACATATTCATGTTTATCAACAAAATTCAGATCCAAAAGTGTGTGAGATATGGGAAAAAAAAATCCTGAAATATATTTCAATAAAGTTTTTGACACTAATATGACTTCATAGATAATTTTACAAAAAGTATTTTGGACATCTAATGGTGCTCCATTCCCGGGTCAAAATGACCCGAACATTTTAAATGGTTATATCTCTTTAAAAAAAAAATGTAATCTGAAAAAAAATAAAAGATGTGTATTTTGAGGCTCATAAAGCATTTGTAGAGTTCGTTCCCTCACTATTTGTCTGTTTTATAGCTTTGCCTCTTAAAGGTGAATTAAGCAGTAACTGAGTCCCATTGAGTTCACAGCAGTTTGTGAAGCAGAGGACTGATTTCTGCTCCATTAGCATACAGACGAGGCTGATGATGAGCGTATTGTGTG
>CM049817.1:733535-741035 GCA_027422435.1 Schizopygopsis pylzovi
CGATCTCTTCTGTCATCTGATTGAGTATAACTGTAATAACATCCAGCTTCTCGTGTCAAATCTGGACTACGCGTCAGAATAACTGCAGTCATATCTCCAGATATGAACACTGCTTGATCATGTTCTAGTCTCAAATCTGGTCATCTCTCAATCAGCATTGCATTATATGTTTGGATCAATTCAATCTCATCTTATACTGAGACATACTGTTATAAAGATCTCATTGATTTACATCACAAGCATCAGAACTTCATCAGCATCTGTTTGAGTCTCTAATAAAGCTGTTTGTCTGCTATGTCAGATTATATGATTTATAATGTATGCTCATTTAGACTAGTTTATGCTCCGTTAGACTAGTTTAAGCTGATTAGTTTATGCTCCTTTAGACTAGTTTATGCTCCGTTGGACTAGTTTAAACTAATTGTAGACTAGTCTAAGCTCTTTTAGACTAGTTTAAGGTCTTTTAGACTAGTTTATGCTCCGTTGGACTAGTTTATGCTCCGTTCGACTAGTTTAGGCTAATTTTAGACTAGACTATGCTCTTTTAGACTAGTTTAAGGTCTTTTAGACTAGTTTAAGGTCTTTTAGACTAGTTTATGCTCCATTAAACTAGTTTAGGCTCCGTTGGACTAGTTTAAGGTAATTGTAGACTAGTCTAAGCTCTTTTAGACTAGTTTATGCTCCTTTAGACTAGTTTATGCTCCTTTAGACTAGTTTATGCTCCTTTAGACTAGTTTATGCTCCGTTCGACTAGTTTAGTCTAATTTTAGACTAGACTATGCTCTTTTAGACTAGTTTAAGGTCTTTTAGACTAGTTTATGCTCCATTAGACTAGTTTATGCTCTGTTAGACTAGTTTAAGGTCTTTTAGACTAGTTTATGCTCCATTAGACTAGTTTATGCTCTGTTAGACTAGTTTAAGCCAATTGTAGACTAGTCTATGCTCTTTTAGACTAGTTTATGCTCCTTTAGACTAGTTTATGCTCCTTTAGACTAGTTTATGCTCCGTTCGACTAGTTTAGGCAAATTTTAGACTAGACTATGCTCTTTTAGACTAGTTTAATGTCTTTTAGATTAGTTTATGCTCCATTAGACTAGTTTATGCTCTGTTAGACTAGTTTAAGCCAATTGTAGACTAGTCTATGCTCTTTCAGACTAGTTTAAGATCTTTTAGACTAGTTTATGCTCCTTTAGACTAGTTTATGCTCTGTTAGACTAGTTTAAGCCAATTGTAGACTAGTCTATGCTCTTTTAGACTAGTTTAATAATAATAATAATAATAATCTTTTAGACTAGTTTAAGCTCTTTTAGACTAGTTTAAGGTATTTTAGACTAGTTTATGCTCTGTTAGACTAGTTTAAGATCTTTTAGACTAGTTCATGTGCCATTAGACTAGTTTAATCTAATTTCAGATTAGTTTATGCTCTGTTAGACTAGTTTAAGCTCTTTTAGACTAGTTTATCGCCATTAGACTAGTTTATGCTCCGTTGGACTAGTTTAAGCTAATTGTAGACTAGTCTAAGCTCTTTTGGACTAGTTTATGCTCCTTTAGACTAGTTTATGCTCCGTTCGACTAGTTTAGTCTAATTTTAGACTAGACTATGCTCTTTTAGACTAGTTTAAGGTCTTTTAGACTAGTTTATGCTCCATTAGACTAGTTTATGCTCTGTTAGACTAGTTTAAGGTCTTTTAGACTAGTTTATGCTCCATTAGACTAGTTTATGCTCTGTTAGACTAGTTTAAGCCAATTGTAGACTAGTCTATGCTCTTTTAGACTAGTTTATGCTCCTTTAGACTAGTTTATGCTCCGTTCGACTAGTTTAGGCAAATTTTAGACTAGACTATGCTCTTTTAGACTAGTTTAAGGTCTTTTAGACTAGTTTATGCTCCATTAGACTAGTTTATGCTCTGTTAGACTAGTTTAAGCCAATTGTAGACTAGTCTAAGCTCTTTCAGACTAGTTTAAGATCTTTTAGACTAGTTTATGCACCTTTAGACTAGTTTATGCTCTGTTAGACTAGTTTAAGCCAATTGTAGACTAGTCTATGCTCTTTTAGACTAGTTTAATAATAATAATAATAATAATAATCTTTTAGACTAGTTTAAGCTCTTTTAGACTAGTTTAGGCTCCGTTGGACTAGTTTAAGGTAATTGTAGACTAGTCTAAGCTCTTTTAGACTAGTTTATGCTCCTTTAGACTAGTTTATGCTCCTTTAGACTAGTTTATGCTCCGTTCGACTAGTTTAGTCTAATTTTAGACTAGACTATGCTCTTTTAGACTAGTTTAAGGTCTTTTAGACTAGTTTATGCTCCATTAGACTAGTTTATGCTCTGTTAGACTAGTTTAAGGACTTTTAGACTAGTTTATGCTCCATTAGACTAGTTTATGCTCTGTTAGACTAGTTTAAGCCAATTGTAGACTAGTCTATGCTCTTTTAGACTAGTTTATGCTCCTTTAGACTAGTTTATGCTCCGTTCGACTAGTTTAGGCTAATTTTAGACTAGACTATGCTCTTTTAGACTAGTTTATGCTCCATTAGACTAGTTTATGCTCTGTTAGACTAGTTTAAGCCAATTGTAGACTAGTCTATGCTCTTTCAGACTAGTTTAAGATCTTTTAGACTAGTTTATGCACCTTTAGACTAGTTTATGCTCTGTTAGACTAGTTTAAGCCAATTGTAGACTAGTCTATGCTCTTTTAGACTAGTTTAATAATAATAATAATAATCTTTTAGACTAGTTTAAGCTCTTTTAGACTAGTTTAAGGTCTTTTAGACTAGTTTATGTTCCATTAGACTAGTTTATACTCTGTTAGACTAGTTTAAGATCTTTTAGACTAGTTTATGCGCCATTAGACTAGTTTAATCTAATTTCAGATTAGTTTATGCTCTGTTAGACTAGTTTAAGCTCTTTTAGACTAGTTTATCGCCATTAGACTAGTTTATGCTCCATTAGACTAGTTTATGCTCTGTTAGAATAGTTTAAGCCAATTGTAGACTAGTCTATGCTCTTTTAGACTAGTTTAATAATAATAATAATAATAATAATCTTTTAGACTAGTTTAAGCTCTTTTAGACTAGTTTAAGGTCTTTTAGACTAGTTTATGCTCCATTAGACTAGTTTATGCTCTGTTAGACTAGTTTAAGATCTTTTAGACTAGTTTATGCGCCATTAGACTAGTTTAATCTAATTTCAGATTAGTTTATGCTCCGTTGGACTAGTTTAAGCTAATTGTAGACTAGTCTAAGCTCTTTTAGACTAGTTTATGATCCTTTAGACTAGTTTATGCTCCTTTAGACTAGTTTATGCTCCGTTCGACTAGTTTAGTCTAATTTTGGACTAGACTATGCTCTTTTAGACTAGTTTAAGGTCTTTTAGACTAGTTTATGCTCCATTAGACTAGTTTATGCTCTGTTAGACTAGTTTAAGGTCTTTTAGACTAGTTTATGCTCCATTAGACTAGTTTATGCTCTGTTAGACTAGTTTAAGCCAATTGTAGACTAGTCTATGCTCTTTTAGACTAGTTTATGCTCCTTTAGACTAGTTTATGCTCCTTTAGACTAGTTTATGCTCCGTTCGACTAGTTTAGGCTAATTTTAGACTAGACTATGCCCTTTTAGACTAGTTTAAGGTATTTTAGACAAGTTTATGCTCCATTAGACTAGTTTATGCTCTGTTAGACTAGTTTAAGCCAATTGTAGACTAGTCTATGCTCTTTTAGACTAGTTTAAGCTCTTTTAGACTAGTTTAAAGTCTTTTAGACTAGTTTATCGCCATTAGACTAGTTTAATCTAATTTTAATGTTATTTATATAAATGTAATGAACTACTTAAAATTAATATTTGTAAACATTTCACCGTCGTTTTTAATTCATTCACAATGTGTCACGGGATTGTAGTTCTTTCCTTTAATTGATTTTCATTGAGTTTGTAATGTTGTGATTCTCCTCGAAGCTCACTGGTCTGGTTCATGACTTATAGCGGTTTTAACAAGGACCTTTTAAAAACCCTATATGGGAAAATGAATTGGAAAATTATATTGTTGAATAGGCTCAATGACGCCACCTGGAGGCAATGAAAATATTAAACTCTAGAATATTAAACAATGCGTGTCTCATGATTTAAAGAGAGAGGGTATGAATATATCTTTATATAAAGTAGGATATCTAAGTGTCCACATACATACTGTACAACTCATGTTAAGCGATATATATATAGAGAGAGAGAGAGAGAGAGAGAGAGAGAGAGAGAGAGAGAGAGAGAGAGAGAGAGAGGGAAGAGAGAGAGAGAGAGAGAGCGAGAGAGAGAGTGAGAGAGAGAGTGAGAGAGTGAGAGTGAGAGAGTGAGAGAGTGAGAGAGAGAGAGAGTGAGCGAGAGAGAGAGAGAGAGAGAGAGTGAGAGTGAGAGTGAGAGAGTGAGAGTGAGAGAGAGAGAGAGAGAGAGAGAGAGAGAGAGAGAGAGAGAGAGAGAGAGAGAGAGAGAGAGAGAGAGAGAGTACCAGCCAGCCGAGTCCATCTCAATCCAGAGACCTCAGAAACATCCAGCACATGCTGACTCTGCTGTGCTCTCACCTAATGGGTTAGTGACTTGGGCAAAAAAAAAAAAAAAAAAAAAAAAAAAAAAACAAGGATGACAAATGTATGTGTATATATGTATCGATACATGCGTATTTACACTTAGCCCATATCTATGTGTGTATATGTGTGTGTGTTTTATTTAAATATTTATAAAGAAAAAATAACCTCTTAGAGATCTCATACTATTTAATGTATTTAAAAAAAAAAAAAAAAAAAAAGGATGACTAATGTATGTGTATATATGTATCGATACATGCGTATTTACACTTAGCCCATATGTATATGTGTGTGTGTTTTATTTAAATATTTATAAAGAAAAAAGAACCTCTTAGAGATCTCATACTATTTAATGTATAAAAAAAAAAAAAAAAAAAAAACACTATTTATGGATATATTCTCAGATATGTATCATACTCTCTAAAATATTCTACTTGATCTATCGGTTCAGCATACTGATGTTTGTCTTGTTTTTGAAATAACAAAGGTGATTAATGAACTCATATTCCTTAAAAATCTCATGTTGGAATGTTCAAGGACTTAGGTCCTCCATTTTTGGTGTTAAGAGCCAACATTCAGATTTCAAAAGAGAAATTCTGAATTCTGACATTATAATACTACAAGAAACATGGAACGTAAGAGATTTGTCCACTGGCTGCCCAATTGGGTTTAGAGAAATCATTTTACCATCAACCAAACTGAGAGGGGTGACAAAGGGCAGAGACTCAGGGGGAATGCTGATATGGTACAGAACAGAACTCATAGACTCAATCAAAACTATACAAATCGGAAAATCGTACATTTGGCTAAAAATCCAAAAAGATATTGTGTCCACGGACCGTCACATATTCTTGTGTGCCACATACTTACCCCCGGCTGAATCTCCCTATTACAATGAAGACACCTTTTCTATCCTGCACGACGAGATCTGCCATTTCCAGACAAAAGGAAATGTTTTAATATGTGGCGACTTAAATGCCAGAACTGGAAATGAACCAGACTTTGTCAACACACAAGGAGACAAATATATTACAAACACCTGCCCCTCTCTGCCCTCATATCACCTCAGAAATAATTATGACAACTTCACAAACAAAAGTGGGAAAAGCCTACTACAGCTCTGTCAGTCACTGGGCCTGTATATAGTGAACGGCCGCATACGAGGAGACTCTTTTGGCTGTTATACCTTTAATTCTTTTCTTGGTAACAGTACTGTAGATTATTTCATCACAGACATTGATCAAGTGCATCTCAGAGCATTCACAGTCAGTCCTCAAACACCTCTGTCAGACCACTGTAACATTACACTCTACCTAAAACCAGCTCAAAACAAGGGAGTGTGCAGACAGCCCTCTCATTTACTAAACCTACAGCAATCCTACAAATGGACTAAACACAGCAAAGAAAACTATCAAAGTGCAATAGAAAGTCAAACTATCAAACTATTATTGGACAAATTTATAATGAACACATATCCACAAAATAAAGTAGGCATAAATCTGGCACTAAAGGACATTACAGATATATTCCACCAATCAGCATCCATGTGCAATTTGAAAAAATCATCAAAAAGAAAACCAAAAAATACCAATGAAAAGTGGTTTGACGATGAGTGTAAAAGAATAAGAACGACAGTACGTAATCTATCAAATAAAAAACACAGAGATCCTGACAACCAAGACCTCCGCCTTCAATATCATGAAGCTCTTAAAGTGTACAAACAAACTCTAAAAGCAAAAAAAGAAGAGCATACAGAACAATTATTTCAAACAATGGAGGAATCAATAAATACCAATAACTTTTGGAACAATTGGAACACTCTCTACAGACCACAAAGGGAAGAATTGGCCATTCAAAATGAAAACATATGGAGGACACACTTTGAAAATCTGTACAAAACAATTGAAACAAATCCTGCTCAAAATGAAATAAAAACCAAATTAGAAATCCTGAAAGAAAAAATTAAAGACAATCAGAATCCCCTGGATTTCCAAATCACAGTAAATGAGCTAACAGACAGACTACATGCACTGAAACCCAACAAGGCATGTGGCATTGATGGAATATTAAATGAAATGATCAAATACACAAATGACAAATTCAGAACTGCAATAACCAAATTATTCAATATTGTTTTGAGTGTGGGATATTTTCCAGACACCTGGAATCAAGGCCTAATTACACCCATCTTTAAACAAGGAGACAAGTTTGAGCCAAACAATTACAGAGGCATATGTGTCAATGGCAACCTGGGGAAAATATTCTGTTCGGTTATTAACATACGATTACAAAACTTTCTTAAAACACACAAAATCTTGGAGAAAAAGTCAAATTGGATTTCTGCCCAAACACAGAACATCTGACCACATTTATACCCTCCACACTATCATTGATAAACACGTACACCAAAACAAAACCAAAATCTTTGCTTGCTTTATTGACTTTGAAAAAGCTTTTGATTCAATCTGGCATGAAGGACTCTTTCTAAAACTACTGGAAAGTGGGATTGGAGGGAAAACTTTCGATTTAATCAGTACCATGTATAAGAACAATACATGTGCTGTAAAAATAGGGAACAAACAGACAGAATTTTTCTCTCAACGACGAGGAGTTAGACAAGGTTGCCCATTGAGCCCCACTCTGTTTAACATTTATATTAATGAATTAGCCAAAGAATTAAACAATTCGACTGCCCCCGGCCCAACCCTAGCTGAATCAGAAATCAAATGTCTCCTCTTTGCAGATGATTTAGTCATTCTGTCAAAAACAAAAGAGGGACTACAACAGCTCCTCGACATCATAGAGACATTCAGTCAAACATGGGCTCTTAAAATGAATCTAACAAAAACTAAAATAATGATTTTTCAAAAGAGACCCAGGTGTAAGGAAAATAAGCACACTTTCAGAGCAGGACAGCAGGTCCTTCAA
>CM049817.1:751035-768535 GCA_027422435.1 Schizopygopsis pylzovi
TCCCGCGCGCAGCAGAACCGAATAGAGTACCGCTGCTATATTTAACCGGGCTTTGATGCTGTAAGCGGGTTTGTCTGATCTGGGTCACCTCAGCTGCTGGATTTACATTATTACAGCGGGTCATGTGACGGGTGGCTCTGTCTGATGAGATCCAGCATGGCATGCGCCTTCCCCATCTTCAGGATACAGTCATATAATATCGTGTTATATATCTACTATTATAGATGCACGTGACTCACGTCTGCTTGACTGTAATTACCCAGCCAACCTTCTCACAACATTCACTGGTGTTTTGTTTTTAAATGTTAGGACAAAACAATCTTAAAGTAATGTTTATGGAGCGTTCTTGTGACCCTGGAGCACAAAACAAGTCATAAGGGACAGTCTTTTTAATTTTAATGAGATTTATACATCATCTGAAAGCTGAATAAATAAGTGTGTTATGATAGGACAATATTTGGCAGAGATACAACTATTGGAGTGCAACAAAATCTAAATATTGAGAAAATCACCTTTAAAGTTGTTCAAGCAATGCATATTATTAATCATAAATTAAGTTTTGATATATTTATGGTACGAAATGTACTAAATATTTTCATGGAACATGATCTTTATATCCTAATGATTTTTGGCATAACATAAAAATCAATAATTTTGACCCATACAGTGTATTGTTGGCTTTTGCTATAAATATAGCTGTGCTGCTTATGACTGCTTTTGTGCTCCAAGCTCACGATTAATATTAAGAAAAAAACGTTCTGAGATCAATATTTCCAAAATATCCTTATCACGTCATTTACACGTTTTTTGTAACCTTTAAATAACGATCTAATCGTGACAAGAACACTGGACAGTTTAACGCTTTATAAACAATGTTTTTATAACCTAAGTTTGTTGGGTTCCCAGCTATAATAAACATTGGCAGAAGGTTATTAAACAAACTTTCTTCCAGTAACATTAACAATAGAACATACACAGTTCGTAATGTTCTCAAAGTGTTAGCGCAAAAACATTATTCATGGAACGTTTGTCCTGAAACCTTTTAGTTGGATGTTCGTCTGATTTTTAAAAAAGTTACTTTGGTAACAGTTTAGTTTCAGGTGTCCTTGTTACACATGTTACTAGGGATGCTCCGATCAGGATTTTTGCCACCGATACAAAGTACCGATTTGTTGTCATGGCGATCGGCCGATACTAATGCCGATTCTGATGCTTCAAGTTTATGTAACTGATATGTAAGCTCTCTGATCACCATTAACTTTTTTTCAGATAAAGTAATACTATAAATGTTGCCTTTGTTATATTTTTACAGTAATATATCTAATGTAACTATTGTTTTAACAGAGTACTAAATAATCACAAAGTATTTGAAGAGCTCTTTTCCAAAACGCTATAAATCCATTTTAATAGTTTTCATGAAAATGACATTTTTTTACCTAGACCCATACATTTTGTTAATATTCAATTTATCCTGTTAAAATGGTCTGTTGGCTCAGTCTGAACATGTTAAACAATGATTGTTAAACCCCCCCGGGTCCGCACCATCACCCCGAGCGGGTCTCGAACCCGGGTTTCCGGTGCAGGAGGCGGGCGCTCTAACAAGGAACGCCAAAGGCTACAGCGTTTAGCGTCAGTCGCTAGAGCGCCTCTTTGTGAGGTCAGGAGAGTGAGGTACATTTTAAACAAGGAAATATAGCGATTTGGCATGAAACATTGATGGAGCGGTGAATAGGTTCAGTACACAGCAAAATGGCATGACAAACTCATTTTTTTTTATTTGGCGTTTATCGCGTTTTGGAAAAGAGCTCTTCATTTATTATATAGTGCATATTTTAATATGCCTTTACAATGGGGTTTATGCATAACACTATGCACATCATAATACTTAATATGAGACAAAATTTAATAAACAAAATTGAGCCGGCTGATGCAACCCACAAGGTTTATTTAATCATTGTCCAGTACTACAGTGAATGGTCAAATTTATGACCATTATGTGGCTGTAGACGATTTGATATAACTCTGGGAGAGCAACATCAGTCAAATATTTGTGCCGTGGCAGTTTATATCGTGGTTCAAGATGTGCGTTTAAATCCAGTGTCTTCTGTGACTGACAGAGGCTGGTGGTCAATGCATATCAATCCATTATCTTCGCGGTTATATCCTTAGCTTTCTTGCTGTCTGGTGTGTACAGTTCGTGTTTTGTCAGAATGTCTGTAATGGATGGCTGCGTGAGAGTCGCATTATTAGTTACCGTTGCCTTTTTTGCTGTTGCCAGTTTTTCGTATTCGCCAAATGACTCGCGGTGGCTCGTTCTTAAGTGCCGAATGAGGTTCATTGTATTAAATGTTTTGGACAATGCGCCTCCATGTGAGATTTATTTGGAACATTAACGAACATGTAACATTGTACCGTTTCTAAATCAAAGTGATCCAAATGGGTCGTTGTTTAGAATGTTTACGAAACATATCGCCAAAGTACATCGTTTAACAAATACGCAAATGAGCACAATTGTGAGTTTGAAGAGTACATTTAACAAAACAGTTCATAAACATTATACGGTGTTTCATAAGAATGGATCACAACATTTGTTACTGTTATCTTTAGTACGCATTTTGAAAATTGATCATTACATTTAAAGTCAATGTTTACCAATACACAGGTTATCGATCAACATTGAATGTATTTATAGCGAGACACTTAACAAGAGACACGCTTCACAAAGTTAACTGTACTTCCATATACATAAGTAGACGTTTCATTATGTAGTGGAGACGTTTTTAACATTTTAAAAAACATTCAAAATTGCTAAACTTTCAGTAATATCATAAATGATCAAATGATGTTTTTAGAACTTTAAATGCTATACTATTCATAAAGTTACACGTTTCATAATACTAGCTTTTAAATGATCAAATGAACTGTTTTTAGACATTCTAAAACATATCCAATATAGTAACGTTTCATAATACAAAATTGATCAAATGGAATGTTTTTAGACACAGTTTAAAAAACATTCCAAAGTAACGTTGTCCAAAATACAAATATGATCAAATGTTGACAATGTCTGTTTTAGAACATTTAAAGAAAACATTCAAAATGTAACGTTTCCAATAATACAAAATGATTCAAATGGAACGTTTTTAGAACGATTTAAAAAACATTCAAAAGTAACGTGTTCAATAATACAACATTGATCAAATGGTGACGTTTTTAGAATCGATTTTAAGATAACATTCAAAATGTAACTTTCCATAATATCAAAATGATCAAATGGAAGTCTTTTAGAACTTACTTTAAATAAACATTCAAAAGTAACGTTTCCATAATACCAAAGAATGTAATCAAATGGGACGTTTTTAGAACATTTAATAAACATTCAATATGTAACTTTCATTGAAACAAAACTGAATCAAATGGAATGTTTTTAGACATTTAAAAACATTCAAAAGTAACTTTCATAATCAAAATGATAAATGGAACGTTTTTGAAGCATTTTACAAAAACATTCAAAAGTAACGTTTCTCAATACAAAATGATCAAATGTGAAGTTTTTAGAACGCATTTAAAAACATTCAAAGTAACTGATTTCGCAAAATACAAAATTATCAAGATGGAATAGTTTTTAGAACTATTTAAAAAACATTCAAAAGTAACTTTACATGAATATCCAAAACCTATCTAAATTGAATGTTTTTAGTAACATTTAAATAACATTCAAATGTAACTTTAAATGACAAAATGAAATCAAATGGTAACTAGTTTTTGAACTTCTAAAAACATTGCAAAGGAGTAACGATTTCGCAAAATACACATTGATCAAATGGAACGTTTTTAGAACATTTAACATTCAAGTATACATTTCATAATACAAAATGATCAAATGGAACGTTTTTAGAACATTTACAGAAAAGTCAATTCTTTAATAGTAACGTTTCGCGTAAAATACTAAATATTCAAATTGGTAACTGTTTGTTATGTAACATATTTATAAGCAAACATTCAATAAGTAACTTTCTGCAAATTATTCAAATGCAATGAATCTAAATATGACATGTTTGTGTAGACATTTAAAAACATTGCAGAAATGTAAATTTCATAATGACATATACATAATCAAATTGTAATGTTTTTAGAACATTCTAAAAAACATTCAAAAGTAACTTTTCCATAAATACAAAATTCAAATGGAACGTTTTTAGACATTTAAAAACATTAAAAGTAACTTTCAATAGTATACAAAATGATCATCAATGGAATCGATTTTTAGATACCATTTATAGTAACATTTCAAAAGTAACGTTTCTCAGAAATGACATATTAAGTTATGCAAATGGTAACTGTTTTTGAACATTTAAATAAACATTCAAAAGTAACATTTCCATAAATAACAAAATATCAACATGTAAGTTCTAGTTTAGACATTTAAAAACATTCCAAAGTAACGTTTCCGAAAATACAATAATTGATCAAATGGGAACGTTTTTAGAACATTCTGAAAAACATTCATAAGTAACGTTTCATATATTAAATGGAACGTTTTTAGAACATTAAAAAACATCAAAAGTAACTTTCCAAATACAAAATGATCAACATGGAATGTTTTTAGACTTTAATAAACATTCTAGATAATGTAAATTTCATATACAAGAACTTAAAAAAATGAACTGTTTTTACTTTAAAAACATTCAAAAGTAACGTTTTCATATTTAAATGGAACGTTTTTAGAGCTTTTAAAAAACATTCAAAAGTAACATTTCCAAAATACAAAATGATCAAATGGAACGTTTTTAGAACATTTAAAAAAACATTCAAAAGTAACGTTTCCAAAATACAAAATGATCAAATGGAACGTTTTTAGAACATTTTAAAAAACATTCAAAAGTAACGTTTCCAAAATGATTCAAATGGAACGTTTTTAGAACATTTAAAAAACATAAAGTAACGTTTCCAAAATACAAAATGATCAAATGGAACGTTTTTAGAACATTTAAAAAACATTTCAAAGTAACGTTTCCAAAATACAAAATGATCAAATGGAATGTTTTTAGAATATTTAAAAACATTCAAAAGTAACATTTCATAATACAAAATGATCAAATGGAAAGTTTTTAGAACATTTAAAAAACATTCAAAAGTAACGTTTCCAAAATACAAAATTATCAAATGGAAAGTTTTTAGAGCATTTAAAAAACATTCAAAAGTAACATTTCAAACATACAAAATGATCAAATGGAACGTTTTTAGAACATTTAAAAAACATTTCAAAGTAACATTTCCAAAATACAAAATGATCAAATGGAACGTTTTTAGAACATTTAAAAAACATTCCAAAGTAACGTTTCCAAAATACAAAATGATCAAATGGAATGTTTTTAGAACATTTAAAAACATTCAAAAGTAACGTTTCATAATACAAAATGATCAAATGGAAAGTTTTTATAGCATTTAAAAAACATTCAAAAGTAACGTTTCCAAAATACAAAATGATCAAATGGAAAGTTTTTAGAACATTTAAAAAACATTCAAAAGTAACATTTCCAAAATACAAAATGATCAAATGGAACGTTTTTAGAACATTTAAAAAACATTCAAAAGTAACGTTTCCAAAATACAAAATGATCAAATGGAAAGTTTTTAGAACATTTAAAAACATTCAAAAGTAACATTTCCAAAATACAAAATTATCAAATGGAACGTTTTTAGAATATTTAAAAACATTCAAAAGTAACGTTTCCAAAATACAAAATGATCAAATGGAAAGTTTTTAGAACATTTAAAAACATTCAAAAGTAACGTTTCCAAAATACAAAATTATCAAATGGAACGTTTTTAGAACATTTAAAAACATTCAAAAGTAACGTTTCATAATACAAAATGATCAAATGGAACGTTTTTAGAACATTTAAAAACATTCAAAAGTAACGTTTCCAAAATACAAAATGATCAAATGGAAAGTTTTTAGAATATTTAAAAACATTCAAAAGTAACGTTTCCAAAATACAAAATTATCAAATGGAACGTTTTTAGAACATTTAAAAAACATTCAAAAGTAACGTTTCCAAAATACAAAATGATCAAATGGAACGTTTTTAGAACATTTAAAAAACATTCAAAAGTAACGTTTCTAAAATACAAAATGATCAAATGGAACGTTTTTAGAACATTTAAAAACATTCAAAAGTAACGTTTCTAAAATACAAAATGATCAAATGGAACGTTTTTGGAACATTTAAAAACATTCAGAAGTCATGTTTTCAGAACTCGATGGGAAGGTTAGCACCACGTTCTCCAGCGTGTTTATGTTCACTGGGTACAGGCCGGACATTAGCAGACTCCTGCTTTCTTTGTGTTGTGTTGATGAGAAGAATCTAAGACTGCTGAAGTTCAAACATCATGCTGTGCTTTAAAGGAGACGCCCATCCTCAAAACTTTGGGGCTTCATATGGTCAAGTACATTGTTTACGAAGGCGTTTAGGTTTCACTAAGTAGAAACGAGCATGCATTAACACTCGTTAATCTCTGAACATGCTGGAAATTCATGTTTCAGGTGCTGTAATTCCAGCACTGCTATTATTTCCATGAGGAAAGTGATGACAAACGTCTCGGATGATAGCAGAACCCGACACACACCTACATCACACTATTATTAATAGTCTGCGACTGACTTGTTTTCCAGTGAAACATGGTCATTAGAGAACTCATGCCAGCTATGACCCTGGAGCACAACACCAGTCATAAGGGTCAATTTTACTCTATACATCATCTGGAAGCTGAATAAATAATATTTCCATTGATGTATGGTTTGGACAATATTTGAAAATCTGGAATCTGAGGATGCAAAAAAATCTAAATATTGAGAAAATCATCTTTAAAGTTGTCCAAATGAAGTTCTTAGCAATGCATATTACTAATCAAATATTAAGTTTTGATATATTTATGATAGGAAATTTACTAAATATCTTCATGGAACATGATCTTAATATCCTAATGATCTTTAGGCATAAAAGAACAATGTATAATTTTGAGCCATACTTAAGACTGCTTTTGTGCTCCAGGGTCACGTATGTATTTTTCTCGCTTTAATCATGAATGAATGCAGTTTTTGTGCAGCGAAGGAGCAAATATACGTCATTTAGGACCAGTAGGTGAAAGGTCACGATTATGACTCGGGGTGAAATAATTAACCCTGTAAACCTGAAGTTAGGTATAATCAACAGAAAGCTTTAAATGGACTCAATAATAAATATAAAGATGGCTCAGTTAATGTGAAAAAAACAGCTCAATCTAGATGAATTGATGCTTGTGATGTAAATCAATGATATCTTTATAACAGTATACATGTAAATATATGTCTCCAATAATATGTCTCAGTAAGATGAGATTGAATTGATCCAAGCATATAATGCAATGCAATCCAATGATGATTAAAAGCTTCTGGAAACAAAGATCCTGATGATCAGATTGTACGTTTGTGAAATTACACTAAAAGAGCTTTTACTGGATATAAAAACTCTAAACTATCAAGTCAACGACAGTTTTGATCATGTATCAGGTACCAGAAGAAAATCTCTTAATGTGAGTTATTGTCTGTGTACGTGTGTGCATTATGTACGTTTCTGTTATGATGTTTCTGAAGTGAAATATCAAAGATAGGTGGAGACGTATGGTTAGTGACCTCCCGCAGCGCTCTCTCTCTCTGACGCTATTGTTTCAGGTCTTTCTATGGGTGGGAAACTCTAGATCTTGTTTATGAACGTGGCCTTCAAACACACACAGATCTTCACAGATCAGCCAGCAGGTCTTTCCTCTGATTCAAACCGGCTTTATGATCAGCTTGATGTTATATCACCGCACCGATGAATAAATATTGTTGAAGATCAGAGGCTGATGTAATCTAGTGGAGCTCGGATGCTTTAACCAGCGCTGGGCTCCGCCTTTCACTGAAGAACTGCGAGTAAATTTGACAAAACACATTGATGTTATATTTCGAAATTGAAAAACTGAAAAGGTGTTTTCTTGTTCACTGTACTCTAATAATGTTTACAACTTTTTTTACACTACACTGTAAAAAAAAAAGAAAAGTTGAAAGGTTAAGGCGACCAGCTTCAGCAGATTTGTGAGTTTTCTCAACTTTTTGTTGCATAAACCTAAAACAAGTTCGCCCGAATCTGCTTAAACTTTTGTCTTGTTTTACCGTGTATAGTGTAGTATAATTCTTATAAGTGGTGTCACCACTGGTGGTGGTTGAGGAGAGCCCCCCCCATGATTGTAAAGCACTTTGGGTGTATAACAATACACATTAAAGCGCTATATAAATGCATCATTCATTTACATGTATGCATTTAACAGACGCTTTTATCCAAAGCGACTTACAGTGCATTCAGGCTATACATTTATCAGTATGTGTTCCCTGGGAATTGAACCCACAACCTTTGCGCTGCTAACGCAATGCTCTACCACTGAGCCACAGGAACACATTCATTCATAAGGTACAGCTTATATGTTTTTTATATTATACACATTAATCTTATTTAGAAGACAAACACAAAAGGTAGTTTTCCAGAATGTTCTCAGAACGCTCGTGCAAGGTTTTGAACAAACGTTCGTCCGGGAAAATTAATGGAATGTTCTTTCAAACTTAGTCTTTAATAATCATTGTCAGGGAAAGTTACTTTTAAAACTATTGCGTTACTCTCTAAAAAAGTAACTAATTACGTTACTTAGTTACTTTTTATGGAACGTAATGCGTTACAATATTGCGTTACTCCCTAAAAAAGTAACTAATTACGTTACTTAGTTACTTTTTATGGAAAGTAATGCGTTACAATATTGCGTTACTCCCTAAAAAAGTAACTAATTACGTTACTTAGTTATTTTTATGGAAAGTAATGCGTTACAATATTGCGTTACTCCCTAAAAAAGTAACTAATTACGTTACTTAGTTACTTTTTATGGACAGTAATGCGTTACAATATTGCGTTACTCCCTAAAAAAGTAACTAATTACGTTACTTAGTTACTTTTTATGGAAAGTAATGCGTTACAATATTGCGTTACTCCCTAAAAAAGTAACTAATTACGTTACTTAGTTACTTTTTATGGAAAGTAATGCGTTACAATATTGTGTTACTCCCTAAAAAAGTAACTAATTACGTTACTTAGTTACTTTTTATGGAAAGTAATGCGTTACAATATTGCGTTACTCCCTAAAAAAGTAACTAATTACGTTACTTAGTTACTTTTTATGGAAAGTAATGCGTTACAATATTGCGTTACTCTCTAAAAAAGTAACTAATTACGTTACTTAGTTACTTTTTATGGAAAGTAATGCGTTACAATATTGCGTTACTCCCTAAAAAAGTAACTAATTACGTTACTTAGTTACTTTTTATGGAAAGTAATGCGTTACAATATTGCGTTACTCTCTAAAAAAGTAACTAATTACGTTTCCATAATACATGGAAATGGAAAGTAATGCGTTACGTTACTTTTGCATTACTTTCGCGTTACTTTTTAAATACGAGCAGGGCTTAATTGTTTGTTTTTAATACAATAAGTTCTATTTATAGCAAATATAAAAGCCTTTCACACCAAAAAGTGTAATGAATAAACCTCAGACTGAAGGACGAGTAAATCACGTCTGTACAGAAGAACACAGGAGAAGTTCAACACTCTTCAGCAATTAAAAAAAAACAACGAAGCACAATTGTTAGTTTATCTAAAGTAACTTTTGTTTATTAGTATGATTGAACTGATCATCAAAGGTTAGCAGCAAACACATCGGTTAATAAAATGAGATTAGATATATTTGTGTTGTTTAACATATTTAATTATTGCAGGTTTGTGTCATATTCTGAGTTTGTATTTCACTGTTTTAATTCATTTTGATGAATACTGAATCTGTTTTTTGTGAGTGGGATGAATTAATACATATTCATATTTAGTCTAGATTAGATCTACAGTAAGATCATGTTCACACGGCACACTGTCATCAATACATGGGAAAAAAGTTACTCAGACATTCTCTAGTAAATTAAAAAGTAATGCGTTACTTTACTAGTTACTTGAAAAAAGTAATATTATTACGTAACTCGCGTTACTTGTAATGCGTTACCCCCCCGACACTGCTGATAACATTCTCAAAAACATTTGTAATGTTTCAGAATGTTCAGAGAACACGGAATAATAACAATATTTTTTAGAATGTTCAAACGCAATGTTCACGTAACATTTGAACATTTTAGGGAACATTCAGAAACAAAGCTTTTAGAAATAACTGAAACTAAAATTTGAATTAAATATATATATTTTTATGTTTATGTTTATTTCAGCTACTTGCCAAGGTAACATTTCTCATAAATGTACAATAATAAATCAAATTAATCTAAACAATATAGGGATATATACAATAAAAACTACTTAAAACGCCGGAAACACAACAAAATAATAATTAAAAAAATTGAAATGGAAAATATAAACATTAAAAATGGTTTAAATGATTAATATAAACTATAATAGTGTACTAAAATGACATGTTTCATAAACGTAATAAGAATACAAGTTCTGCTGGGTGTCACTGTGAAGAGTTAATCTCAGTGAAGTGAAGAAACGTTTAAGACGTGATCCAGACTGACTGAATTCTGGGAGTTTTCCAGCGGTTTCGCATGACCCTGGATGTCCTCGGCACAGTCTGTGAGTTTGGAAATATCAAACCAGGACAGACAGAGACACGCATTTTCACAATGCATGGAATATGATTGTGTCTGAATATGCTTTAGGTAGCACAGAAGAGCTCTGAGATCACGTGTGTAATCATTCAGCAGTAACGGAGATCTGGCCTAAAGATGAGGAAGGCCATCTCATTAAATATTCATGAGGCAGCACTCACTGCTTCAAGCTGAAGGAGAATATGACCTCAAACCTCTCATAACGTGAGCTCAAGTCTCCAGGAAGCACCGTCAGCCAATCACATCGCTGCATTAGTAGATGAATCATCACTTTAAACAAGACGTGTGATTGGTTAATAACTTGAGCCATTCATTATATAACAAAATACCAAATCAAGTCATTTAAAAAGAAATGCACTTTACAAATAAAACATTTGACTAAAGTACAGTTTAACATGATAAAAGGACTTTACAATGAAAGCCAGTTGAATAAACACCACGGGATAAAACAATAAAAATCATTTCAATCTCACTTCTGACTTTTTATTGCAGTTCTGAGAACAAATCAGAATTATGAACCATAAACTTATAATTCTGACTTTTTCTCTGAATTTTGAGCTTAAAACTCACAATTCTGCATTTACATTTTTTTCTGGAATTTTGAGTTTTAATATGGCAATTTTGAGTTTAAATATGGCAATTTTGAGTTTAAATATGACAATTTTGAGTTTAAATATGGCAATCTTGAGTTTAAATATGGCAATTTTGAGTTTAAATATGACAATTTTGAGTTTAAATATGGCAATTTTGAGTTTAAATATGGCAATTTTGAGTTTAAATATGGCAATTTTGAGTTTCTTCTTTGAATTTTGAGTTTAAATATGGCAATTTTGAGTTTTAATATGGCAATTTTGAGTTTAAATATGGAAATTTTGAGTTTAAATATGGCAATTTTGAGTTTTTTCTTTGAATTTTGAGTTTAAATATGACAATTTTGAGTTTAAATATGGCAATTTTGAGTTTGTTCTTTGAATTTTGAGTTTAAATATGACAATTTTGAGTTTAAATATGGCAATTTTGAGTTTGTTCTTTGAATTTTGAGTTTAAATATGGCAATTTTGAGTTTAAATATTTTAATTTTGAGTTTAAATATGGCAATTTTGAGTTTAAATATGGCAATCTTGAGTTTAAATATGACAATTTTGAGTTTTAATATGGCAATCTTGAGTTTAAATATGGCAATTTTGAGTTTGTTCTTTGAATTTTGAGTTTAAATATGACAATCTTGAGTTTAAATATGGCAATTTTGAGTTTGTTCTTTGAATTTTGAGTTTAAATATGGCAATTTTGAGTTTAAATATTTTAATTTTGAGTTTTAAATATGACAATTTTGAGTTTAAATATGGCAATCTTGAGTTTAAATATGACAATTTTGAGTTTTAAATATGGCAATCTTGAGTTTAAATATGGCAATTTTGAGTTTGTTCTTTGAATTTTGAGTTTAAATATGACAATCTTGAGTTTAAATATGGCAATTTTGAGTTTGTTCTTTGAATTTTGAGTTTAAATATGGCAATTTTGAGTTTAAATATTTTAATTTTGAGTTTAAATATGACAATTTTGAGTTTAAATATGGCAATCTTGAGTTTAAATATGACAATTTTGAGTTTAAATATGGCAATTTTGAGTTTAAATATGGCAATTTTGAGTTTCTTCTTTGAATTTTGAGTTTAAATATGGCAATTTTGAGTTTTAATATGGCAATTTTGAGTTTAAATATGGAAATTTTGAGTTTAAATATGGAAATTTTGAGTTTAAATATGGCAATTTTGAGTTTTTTCTTTGAATTTTGAGTTTAAATATGACAATTTTGAGTTTAAATATGGCAATTTTGAGTTTGTTCTTTGAATTTTGAGTTTAAATATGGCAATTTTGAGTTTAAATATTTTAATTTTGAGTTTAAATATGGCAATTTTGAGTTTAAATATGACAATTTTGAGTTTAAATATGACAATTTTGAGTTTAAATATGGCAATTTTGAGTTTAAATATGACAATTTTGAGTTTAAATATGACAATTTTGAGTTTTAATATGACAATTTTGAGTTTAAATATGACAATTTTGAGTTTGTTCTTTGAATTTTGAGTTTAAATATGACAATTTTGAGTTTAAATATGACAATTTTGAGTTTGTTCTTTGAATTTTGAGTTTAAATATGACAATTTTGAGTTTAAATATGACAATTTTGAGTTTGTTCTTTGAATTTTGAGTTTAAATATGACAATTTTGAGTTTAAATATGACAATTTTGAGTTTAAATATGGCAATTTTGAGTTTAAATATGACAATTTTGAGTTTAAATATGGCAATTTTGAGTTTAAATATGACAATTTTGAGTTTTAATATGGCAATTTTGAGTTTAAATATGGCAATTTTGAGTTTTTTCTTTGAATTTTGAGTTTAAATATGGCAATTTTGAGTTTTAATATGGCAATTTTGAGTTTAAATATGGCAATTTTGAGTTTTAATATGGCAATTTTGAGTTTAAATATGGCAATTTTGAGTTTTTTCTTTGAATTTTGAGTTTAAATATGGCAATTTTGAGTTTTTTCTTTGAATTTTGAGTTTAAATATGGCAATTTTGAGTTTAAATATGGCAATTTTGAGTTTTTTTAGAATTATAATTCTTTGTTTCTGCCATGGAAAAAATAAATAAAACCTTCTATCCTACATTTCTGAGTTTTGAGTTTATATCTAACAATTCTGATATTTTCAGATATATGATATATATATTTCTTCCATGCTTTACTGTGCATGAGTTTTGTTCCGGCATGTGTTTGCTGTAGTCACAACATGAACAATGTCACATAGAAGCACATTGTTTGGTACTTTAAAATAGAAGTAAAATAGTTGCTGTGATATCATTTACAATAACTTTGCAGGAAGGTTATTTGGATTTGCAGAGCGCAGCTAAAAACAAAAGCTTATCTTACACGTGGCTTTAGTTCTGGGGTGTTAATATCACATGAGCGCTGTGTGTGTGTGTGTGTGTGTGTGTGTGGTGTGCGTGTGTGTGTGTGTGTGTGTCTCTGACACGTTTGGCTTCAGAACTGAAATATCACATGATAAGGATCACTCGAGTTTTGTTTGGTTTGTAAACAATGGCTTAGTTACGTGTGTAGCCCCGCCCACGTTTCCATGAACTCAAGCAGCAGGAGGCGGATCCTGAAGGGGACCGGAGGCGGGGCTACAGTGATTGACAGCTGTAAACACCATTGCCGTGGCCATGACTTGTGTCGTCTCAGTGACCAATCACAATTCAGTATGCAAATATATGCCAGAAGTGGATTATGAAGCACCTTAGACTGAAACTGAGTCTAGATGTTATGGGAGCTTGTTTCTGCCATGGGGTTAAAAAAAAATGAAAAGGTAACTTTTATGAGTTTATATCTCATAATTATAACTTTCTTTCTTGCAATTCCATGTTTACATTTTGAGGTTTTTCCACAATTAAATAGAAAAGTTAATTGCGAGTCTTTATCTCACTAGTCAGACTGTTTTTCCTGCAATTGCAACATTTTAAATCACAATTTCTTTTGCATTTATATCTGACTTTATCATAATTCTGAGAAATTGCTCAGAATTGTGGGGTAAAAAAAGTTCAAATGAATATATATATAGTATTCTATATGTATGTATGCTATAATATATAAATTATATAATTGCACAGCTCAATATAAAGTTGGATATATAACATTTTGTATAAAATATCACTGCACAGCTCAGTATGTAACGTATATATATATCAGTTTTTTATATATATATATATATATATATACATACAGTTTTTTGGCATATGTACAGATATGGTTATATTGTAAAGCAAATCTCAAAAACATGATTGTTTCAAAAACATAACTAACATTTTAGTGCAGTTGTTTCAGTATTACTTGGCATAGAGTGTGTTTATGATGAAACCAAAGGCGTGAAAAGCATCTATTTTAGGTCCTAACTCTCTTTGGTTTTAATTAGTGCTCATTTCCAGGCTCGTTCCACCCAGAGCTGCTATTTCTGCTCTCTGTGTCTGCCCACCAGAGACTAAAAACTGTGTCAGGATTACGGTAAAAACACCTGTTACCAGACAGGTTTCCTGAACACTGCCTCTGGCCTCTCATTGGTCAGTCGTGGCAGATAGTCCCGCCTAGGGGTGTGCGATATATATATCGTCTGCAATATTATCATAATTGTTGTTTTAACGATGTGCAATGTGACAATATTGAGTATTTTGCAAAAACCAAACAAAATGCCTACCGAGTGCACGCATACATTAGCCTAACGTTACGTGGTGATGAAGGGGTTAAACCGTGCACGTGCACATTTAGAGCGTGTTCTTTCACTGCATGATTCAGTCGATTAAAATGCATTATATAAGATCGCAAAATTCAAGATATGGGGGCAGAAAATGTATATATTTACGTTTTTTTCTTCAAAATATGCATGATATGAAAAATGTAATATTGATTTTATACAACAGTTCAATAAACAATAAGTTAATATTAAGAGACTTACGTTTTAGACACCATATTACCTGTTTTTGCTGCATTTTGCCAACACAAAATAATTATAAACCGCCACGGCGCTGTTTTGCGTCTCTGAGCAACATGATAGTGATCCGTTTCTGAATGATTCAATCGTTTAAATGATTCGGTTCAGTCGCAGTGACTCGCTTGCTAAATTAATGAATCGTTTAAATGATTCGGTTCAGTCGCAGTGACTCGCTTGCTAAATTAATGAATCGTTTAAATGATTCGGTTCAGTCGCGGTGACTCGCTTGCTACATTAATGAATCGTTTAAGTGATTCGGTTCAGTCGCGGTGACTCGCTTGCTACATTAATGAATCGTTTAAATGATTCAGTTCAGTCGCGGTGACTCGCTTGCTAAATTAATGAATCGTTTAAATGATTTGGTTCGGTCGCTAGTGAACTCACTTGCTAAATTAATTGCAATCTTGTTTAATATGATTCGGTTCAGTCGCAGTGACTCGCTTGCTCCACAATTAATGAATCGTTTAAATGATTCGGTTAAACACGTTCGCAGTGAACTCGCTTGGCTAAATATGAATCGTTTAAATGATTTACATTAAATCACACGCAGTGAGACGCTTTTTCTTCAAAATTATGCATGATATCGAAAATGTAATATTGATTCGGTTCAGTACAACAGTTCAACTCAACAATAAGTTAAATTAATGAGACTTACGTTTAGACGCCATGATTGCCTGTTTTGTGCTGCAGTTTTGACTCAACTTGCTAAATGATTATGAACCGCCACGTGCTGTTTAAATGCGTCTCTGAGTCAACAAGATCGCAGTGACTCGCTTGCTGAATGATTGAATCGTTTAAATGATTCGGTTCAGTCGCAGTGACTCGCTTGCTAAATTAATGAATCGTTTAAATGATTCGGTTCAGTCGCAGTGACTCGCTTGCTAAATTAATGAATCGTTTAAATGATTCGGTTCAGTCGCGGTGACTCGCTTGCTACATTAATGAATCGTTTAAGTGATTCGGTTCAGTCGCGGTGACTCGCTTGCTACATTAATGAATCGTTTAAATGATTCAGTTCAGTCGCGGTGACTCGCTTGCTAAATTAATGAATCGTTTAAATGATTTGGTTCGGTCGCAGTGACTCACTTGCTAAATTAATGAATCGTTTAAATGATTCGGTTCAGTCGCAGTGACTCGCTTGCTAAATTAATGAATCGTTTAAATTATTCGGTTCAGTCGCAGTGACTCGCTTGCTAAATTAATGAATCGTTTAAATGATTCGGTTCAGTCGCGGTGACTCGCTTGCTAAATTAATGAATCGTTTAAATGATTCGGTTCAGTCGCGGTGACTCGCTTGCTAAATTAATGAATCGTTTAAATGATTCGGTTCAGTCGCAGTGACTCGCTTGCTAAATTAATGAATCGTTTAAATGATTCGGTCCAGTCGCATTGACTCGCTTGCTAAATTAATGAATCGTTTAAATGATTCGGTTCAGTCGCAGTGACTCGCTTTCTAAATTAATGAATCGTTTAAATGATTCGGTTCAGTCGCAGTGACTCGCTTGCTAAATTAATGAATCGTTTAAATGATTCGGTTCAGTCGCAGTGACTCGCTTGCTAACATTAATGAATCGTTTAAATGATTCGGTTCAGTCGCGGTGACTCGCTTGCTAACATTAATGAATCGTTTAAATGATTCGGTTCAGTCGCAGTGACTCTCTTGCTAAATTAATGAATCGTTTAAATGATTCGGTTCAGTCGCAGTGACTCGCTTGCTAAATTAATGAATCGTTTAAATGATTCGGTTCAGTCGCGGTGACTCGCTTGCTAAATTAATGAATCGTTTAAATGATTCGGTTCAGTCGCAGTGACTCGCTTTCTAAATTAATGAATCGTTTAAATGATTCGGTTCAGTCGCGGTGACTCGCTTGCTAAATTAATGAATCGTTTAAATGATTCGGTTCAGTCGCGGTGACTCGCTTGCTAACATTAATGAATCGTTTAAATGATTCGGTTCAGTCGCGGTGACTCGCTTGCTAAGATTAATTAATCGTTTAAATGATTCGGTTCAGGTCGCGGTGACTCGCTTGCTAACATTAATGAATCGTTTAAATGATTCGGTTCGGTCGCGGTGACTCGCTTGGTAACATTAATGAATCGTTTAAATGATTCGGTTCAGTCGCGGTGACTCGCTTGCTAAATTAATGAATCGTTTAAATGATTCGGTTCAGTCGCGGTGACTCGCTTGCTAAATGAATGAATCGTTTAAATGATTCGGTTCGGTCGC
>CM049817.1:773535-791035 GCA_027422435.1 Schizopygopsis pylzovi
TATTGCTCTAATGAGAGATATTTCAAATCAAGAAACTGGTTTGGGTTGCTTGATAATATTAATAATAATAATATCATCACTTTTTTGGTATCTTAAAAATGCACAGGAGCTTGAGTTTGGATGCAGAGGTACATTTTTGTGCATTATCAAAATCAGTAACGTGTAAAAATTGTAGTTATTAAGTATTAAGTATACATTTAAATCATGATAAACAGTTAAAACCACACATATAGCACCTTAATATCGTGGTAAAAATATAAGTATGTGGTTTTAGGAAGCCTATTTGTATGAAAAACGGTCTAAAAACATACCGTGATATATCGTGATAAGTATCGTTTATCGCGATAATTACCAGCCCTACTTTCAACTCAACAGTGAGTTTTAGGAATCTCTAATTTGTATGATATTTTTTACGGTCTAAAATAATCATTTTTACCGTGATATATCGTGATATTTTGGTGATCGTTGTATCGCGAATACAATCGGGGTCACCATGCCCTGTACTTTTCAACTCAATAAGGAGTTCATTATCTGCTCATATTTTATCGATCTCTAATTACAGCTAACAATAATCAGGTTTTAGTGTTCTTCGTATATTTTGGGTGATTTGTATGGAAAGCCAATCGGGTCAATATGCACGTGATTAACTAATTTTTAGCACAATAAAAGTATACAATTCTCATATGCTCATATTTTTATGTCTCTGACAAGCTAACAATATAGTTTTATGACTATGCACTTTTGGCTGATTTGTATGGAAAGCCAATATGGGTCAATTATACACACAACACAAACTAATTTTTTGCACAATAAAAGTATACAATTTCTCATATTTAATATTTTTTCATTGTCTCTGACAAGCTAAAATATATGTTTTATGTAAAATGTGACTTTTGGTGATTTGTATGGAAACCAATCAGAGTCAAAATGAGCCATAATAACCATTATTTCAACACAATACGAGTTTATTATTGCTCATATTTTATATTTTGCAATCCCTAAAAACGCTACAATAGAGGTTTTATAAAATAAAAATAAAAACATGACTCATAAAACATAATTCGAGCAAATTTTACGGAAACAAACATGGGTCAATTTTGACAAAATAAATGATGTACCATTATTTAGGAGTTCATAATATCTCATATTTAATATTTTTTAGTCTCCAACAAGCTACAATAGACGTTTTACATCTAAGAAAGAAAAATCATTTTTAGTGTTTTTCATAGAGTTGATTTTTGGCGATCTATATGGAAACAAATCGGGGTCAAAATAACCCCCAACACAAATGATACTGAATGGATGAATGCAACCATTTCTCGGGTTACAAGCTCAATGGATTCAGGAGTCAGCCAGTATCCCACAATGCCCTCTTGTTTCTGCTCACAGGCTTCGGTCTGGCGTTCAACCTCCAGCCGGCGCTCACGATGATCGGGAAGTACTTCTACAAGAAGCGTCCCATCGCTAACGGCTTGGCTATGGCTGGCAGTCCCGTGTTTCTCAGCACGCTAGCGCCGCTCAATCAGTATCTGATCAATGAATACGGATGGAGGGGAAGCTTTCGGATCCTCGGCGGGCTCCTGCTCAACTGCTGCGTGGCCGGATCGCTGATGAGGCCCCTAAGGGCCCCGGCGAACACGGCCAAAGCGCTGGAGGAGAAGCCGGCCACGGTGAAAGGTGACCTATTATGTTACACAAGTCTCTGAAGTCCAGTTTCAGCTCAAAATATCATTTAATCATTTAAACGATTCATTCATTTAGCAAGCGAGTCACCGCGACTGAACCGAATCATTTAAACGATTCATTAATTTAGCAAGTGAGTCACTGCGACTGAACCGAATCATTTAAACGATTCATTCATTTAGCAAGCGAGTCACTGCGACTCATTTAAACGATTCATTCATTTAGCAAGCGAGTCACTGCGACTCATTTAAACGATTCATTCATTTAGCAAGCGAGTCACTGCGACTGAACCGAATCATTTAAACGATTCATTAATTTAGCAAGCGAGTCACTGCGACTGAACCGAATCATTTAAACGATTCATTAATTTAGCAAGCGGGTCACTGCGACTGAACCGAATCATTTAAACGATTCATTCATTTAGCAAGCGAGTCACTGCGACTCATTTAAACGATTCATTAATTTAGCAAGCGAGTCACTGCGACTGAACCGAATCATTTAAACGATTCATTAATTTAGCAAGCGAGTCACTGCGACTGAACCGAATCATTTAAACGGTTCATTAATTTAGCAAGCGAGTCACTGCGACTGAACCGAATCATTTAAACGATTCATTAATTTAGCAAGCGAGTCACTGCGACTGAACCGAATCATTTAAACGATTCATTAATTTAGCAAGCGGGTCACTGCGACTGAACCGAATCATTTAAACGATTCATTCATTTAGCAAGCGAGTCACTGCGACTCATTTAAACGATTCATTCATTTAGCAAGCGAGTCACTGCGACTGAACCGAATCATTTAAATGATTAATTAATTAAGCAAGCGAGTCACCGCGACTGAACCGAATCATTTAAGCGATTCATTCATTTAGCAAGCGAGTCACTGCGACTGAACCGAATCATTTAAACGATTCATTAATTTAGCAAGCGAGTCACTGCGACTGAACCGAATCATTTAAACGGTTCATTAATTTAGCAAGCGAGTCACTGCGACTGAACCGAATCATTTAAACGATTCATTAATTTAGCAAGCGAGTCACTGCGACTGAACCGAATCATTTAAACGATTCATTAATTTAGCAAGCGGGTCACTGCGACTGAACCGAATCATTTAAACGATTCATTCATTTAGCAAGCGGGTCACTGCGACTGGACCGAATCATTTAAATGATTAATTAATTAAGCAAGCGAGTCACCGCGACTGAACCGAATCATTTAAGCGATTCATTCATTTAGCAAGGGAGTCACTGCGACTGAACCGAATCATTTAAACGATTCATTCATTTAGCAAGCGAGTCACTGCGACTGAACCGAATCATTTAAACGATCCATTAATTTAGCAAGCGAGTCACTGCGACTGAACCGAATCATTTAAACGATTCATTAATTTAGCAAGCGAGTCACTGCGACTGAACCGAATCATTTAAATGATTAATTAATTAAGCAAGCGAGTCACCGCGACTGAACCGAATCATTTAAGCGATTCATTCATTTAGCAAGTGAGTCACTGCGACTGAACCGAATCATTTAAACGATTCATTCATTTAGCAAGCGAGTCACTGCGACTGAACCGAATCATTTAAACGATCCATTAATTTAGCAAGCGAGTCACTGCGACTGAACCGAATCATTTAAACGATTCATTAATTTAGAAAGCGAGTCACTGCGACTGAACCGAATCATTTAAACGATTCATTAATTTAGCAAGCGAGTCACTGCGACCGAACCGAATCATTTAAACGATTCATTAATTTAGCAAGTGAGTCACTGCGACTCATTTAAACGATTCATTAATTTAGCAAGCGAGTCACTGCGACTGAACCGAATCATTTAAACGATTCATTAATTTAGAAAGCGAGTCACTGCGACTGAACCAAATCATTTAAACGATTCATTAATTTAGCAAGTGAGTCACTGCGACTCATTTAAACGATTTATTAATTTAGCAAGCGAGTCACTGCGACTGAACCGAATCATTTAAACGATTCATTAATTTAGCAAGTGAGTCACTGCGACTGAACCGAATCATTTAAACGATTCATTCATTTAGCAAGCGAGTCACTGCGACTGAACCGAATCATTTAAACGATTCATTAATTTAGCAAGCGGGTCACTGCGACTGGACCGAATCATTTGAACGATTCATTAATTTAGCAAGCGAGTCACTGCGACTGAATCGAATCATTTAAACAATTCATTCATTTAGCAAGCGAGTCACTGTGACTGAACCGAATCATTTAAACGATTCATTCATTTAGCAAGCGAGTCACTGCGACTGAACCGAATCATTTAAACGATTCATTCATTTAGCAAGCGAGTCACTGCGACTGAACCGAATCATTTAAACGATTCATTAATTTAGCAAGCGAGTCACTGTGACTGAACCAAATCATTTAAACGATTCATTAATTTAGCAAGCGAGTCACTGCGACTGAACCGAATCATTTAAACGATTCATTCATTTAGCAAGCGGGTCACTGCGACTGAACCGAATCATTTAAACGATTCATTAATTTAGCAAGCGAGTCACTGCGACTGAACCAAATCATTTAAACGATTCATTAATTTAGCAAGCGAGTCACCGCGACTGAACCGAATCATTTAAACGATTCATTAATTTAGCAAGCGAGTCACTGCGACTGAACCGAATAATTTAAACGATTCATTAATTTAGCAAGCGAGTCACTGCGACTGAACCGAATCATTTAAACGATTCATTCATTTAGCAAGCGAGTCACCGCGACTGAACCAAATCATTTAAACGATTCATTAATTTAGCAAGCGAGTCACTGCGACCGAACCGAATCATTTAAACGATTCATTCGTTTAGCAAGCGAGTCACTGCGACTGAACCGAATCATTTAAACGATTCATTAATTTAGCAAGCGAGTCACTGCGACTGAACCGAATCATTTAAACGATTCATTAATTTAGCAAGCGAGTCACCGCGACCGAACCGAATCATTTAGAAGGTGCATCTGAAAGAAGGTGATGGAGATTTACTACTAATGGCTTTACTAACGAGGTGATTTTTGCATAATAGGTCCCCTGACGGAGAAGACCACGGCCTGGCAGATGGTTAATAAGTATCTGGATCTGTCGCTCTTCAAGCATCGAGGATTCCTCATCTACCTGTCGGGAAACGTCATCATGTTCTTGGGCTTCTTCGCGCCGATCGTCTTCCTCTCGTCGTACGCTAGAGACAACGGCGTGGACGAGTATCAAGCGGCCTTCCTGCTGTCCATCCTGGCTTTCGTGGACATGTTCGCTCGGCCGTCCATGGGCCTTCTGGCTAACTCGCGCTGGGTCCGGCCGCGGATCCAGTACTTCTTCAGCTTCGCCGTGCTGTATAACGGCGTGTGTCACCTGCTGTGTCCGCTGGTGGAGAGCTACACCGGGATGGTGGTGTACGCCGTCTTCTTCGGCTTGGCCTTCGGGATGGTGAGCGCCGTCCTGTTCGAGACGCTGATGGACCTGGTCGGAGCGCAGCGCTTCTCCAGCGCCGTGGGGCTCACCACCATCGTGGAGTGCTGTCCGGTGCTGATCGGGCCGCCGCTAGCCGGTAATATAAGAAGACAAAATATCATATAAATATGAATATTGAGTGAGAAACATAACAATTTAAAATTACTTAAAAATGAAATAAAAATACATGTTCGGCGCTCATCGGGCCGCCGCTGGCCGGTAATATAAGAAGACAAAATATCATATAAATATGAATATTAAGTGAGAAACATAAAAATTTTAAATACTGAAAATTACTTAAGTTAAAAATGAAATAAAAATACATGTTCGGTGCTCATCGGGCCGCCGCTGGCCGGTAATATAAGAAGACAAAATATCATATAAATATGAATATTAAGTGAGAAACATAAAAATTTAAAATACTGAAAATTACTTAAATTAAAATTTTAATAAAAATACATGTTTGGTACTCATTGGTCCACCGCTGGCAGGTAATATAATAAGAGAAAATATCATATAAATATGAATATTGAGTGAGAAACATAAAAATACATGTTCGGTGCTCATCGGGCCGCCGCTGGCCGGTAATATAAGAAGACAAAATATCATATAAATATGAATATTAAGTGAGAAACATAAAAATTTTAAATACTGAAAATTACTTAAGTTAAAAATGAAATAAAAATACATGTTCGGTGCTCATCGGGCCGCCGCTGGCAGGTAATATAAGAAGAGAAAATATTAATATAAATATGAATATTAAGTGAGAAACATAAAAATTTAAAATACTGAAAATTACTTAAAAATGAAATAAAAATACATGTCCGGTGCTCATCGGGCCGCCGCTGGCAGGTAATATAATAAGAGAAAATATTATATAAATATGAATATTGAGTGAGAAACATAAAAATACATGTTCGGCGCTCATCGGGCCGCCGCTGGCCGGTAATATAAGAAGAGAAAATATCATATAAATATGAATATTGAGTGAGAAACATAAAAATTTAAATACTAAAATTACTTAAATAAAAGAAATAAAAATACATGTTCGGCGCTCATCGGGCCGCCGCTGGCCGGTAATATAAGAAGAGAAAATATCATATAAATATGAATATTGAGTGAGAAACATAAAAATTTAAAATACTTAAAATTACTTAAAAATGAAATAAAAATACATGTTCGGTGCTCATCGGGCCGCCGCTGGCCGGTAATATAAGAAGAGAAAATATCATATAAATATGAATATTAAGTGAGAAACATAAAAATACATGTCGGGCTGATCGGGCCGCCGCTGGCCGGTAATATAAGAAGAGAAAATATCATATAAATATGAATATTGAGTGAGAAACATAAAAATACATGTTCGGTGCTCATCGGGCCGCCGCTGGCCGGTAATATAAGAAGAGAAAATATCATATAAATATGAATATTGAGTGAGAAACATAAAAATTTAAAATACTGAAAATTACTTAAAAATGAAATAAAAATACATGTTCGGTGCTCATCGGGCCGCCGCTGGCCGGTAATATAAGAAGAGAAAATATCATATAAATATGAATATTAAGTGAGAAACATAAAAATTTAAAATACTGAAAATTACTTAAATAAAATTTAATAAAAATACATGTTCGGTGCTCATCGGGCCGCCGCTGGCCGGTAATATAAGAAGAGAAAATATCATATAAATATGAATATTAAGTGAGAAACTTAAAAATAAAAATACATGTCGGCTATGCCCGCTGGCGGTAATATAATACGAAAAATATAATATAATATAATATTAGTGAGAACATAAAAATACAAATTGTTCGGTGCTCATCGGGCCGCCGCTGGCCGGTAATATAAGAAGAGAAAATATCATATAAATATGAATATTAAGTGAGAAACATAAAATAAAATACTGAAAATTACTTAAATAAATTAATAAAAATACTGTTCGGTGCTATCGGGCCGCCGCTGGCCGGTAATATAAAAGACAAAATATCATATAAATATGAATATTAGTGAGAAACATAAAAATAAAAAATACAATATTAAAATTGAAATAAAATACATGTTCGGTGCTCATCGGGCCGCCGCTGGCCGGTAATATAATAAGAGAAAATATAAATATGAATATTAAGTGAGAAACATAAAAATACAAAATACTTAAAATTACTTAAATTAAAATTTTAATAAAAATACATGTTCGGTGCTCATCGGGCCGCCGCTGGCCGGTAATATAATAAGAGAAAATATTAATATAAATATGAATATTAAGTGAGAAACATAAAAATACAAAAAATTACTTAAATTAAAATGTAAATAAAAATACATGTTCGGTGCTCATCGGGCCGCCGCTGGCAGGTAATATAAGAAGAGAAAATAAAATATAAGTATCAAATAAAATAAAAATAAAATAATGAAAGGAAAATTTACAAAATTTAAACAGAAAAAATTAATAAAATAAATAAACGTCCAGTGCTCACTGCCACTGGCAGGTAATAAAACAAGATAAAATATTGATATAAATAATATTTTTAAATCTAATAAAAAATGTAAATACTGAAAATTACTATAGTTAAAACTATAACAAAAAAATTATCAACACTGGCAGGTAATAACATAAAATATGAATATTAGATAAAAAAATATATAAATGAAAAATATAAATTATGAACATTTCTAAAATTAAAACTGAAATAAAAATACATGCCCGTTGCACATCGGACCGCCGCTGGCAGGTAATAAGATAAAATATTAATATAAAAAAAAATAATATGAAATTAAATTACAAAAAATTCAAACTGAAATAAAAGAAATGTCCGGTGCTCATCGGACCGCCGCTGGCAGATAATAAAATATTAATATTTTATGAAAAACTAAATTATAAAAAGCTAAATACTATTTAAAAGAACAAAAACTAATACAAATTACAAAAGCACATCCGGGTTATTATGTAAATATAATAAATAAATTAATTTTATTTCAGCTAGTTACCAAGGCGATATCTTATTTTCATTCAGTTTGACTCAATGCACTAAAATAACTAAAACTGAATTTTAGAAATTTTAAAAACAAAAAATAATAAAAATGACAAAAACACAACAAAATGACTATTACTCAAATTAAAAATTAAAACAAAATATATAATATTGATGACAACTATAATAGTATTTGATATTAAAACAACACTGCAACACATAACAAAAAATCAAATCATATTGTAAAATATATAATAAAAACTAATTAAAAATGTTAATGAAAACTGTCATATTATCTTAACGATACTGAAATAACACTAGGGTGCATTACTAAACATAAAATGAAAATATTAAAATAAAAGCTAATTAAAAATGAATAATACTGAACTAAATAATGATTCTGTTTCTCTGTTCGTCAGTGCTTCACATTTCTTCTATTGTTTTGATTTCTAAACTCAATATTGCACACGCATATATCTGTAGTCCTGTAATTAATGCATGGCATTGATTCGTAGGGAAGTTAGTGGACATCACAAAGAACTACAAGTACATGTACCTGTGCTGCGGATCTGTGGTCGTGCTGTCCAGCATCTGGCTCTTCATCGGCAACTTCATCAACTATCGTCTGGTGGAGCGCGAGCGCAAACAAGAGGAGACGCACAAACACGGCGAGCGCGAGGAGCAGACGGAGCTCCACGCAGACGCAGACGCGGCGCAGCAGCTCTGCGAGAGCAAAGACGGCGTCATGCAGCGAGAAACCAACATCTGAACGCCTCGGCAGACTCTGAACGCACTGCCAAAGCTGTAGAGGCTTTATTAGACCGAGCACAGCAGCACTCTGGAGATCGACGCCGGGCCGGGGCTGGGAAGAGATGCAGAAAGCACTCCGCATACGTTATGACCGTCTGCTTCAATAAAAAATATCAACTCTACGAGATATAAACGTGGAATTCAGAGGGAAAAAAGGTTGCAATTGCGGTCACAACTCAAAATGACAAATCTGAATTTTAAATTCTAAATCGTGCAATTTGATGGTTTTAATCTCACAAACTGTTTATATCGCACGATTTAGTTTATATTTCATAATCTGAGTTTATATCGCATAACTGAGTTTATATCTCATAATTGAATTGGTCTCATAATTCTGAGTTTATATCTCATATTTGAGTTTGTCTCATAATTCTGAGTTTATATCTCATAATTCTGAGTTTATATCTCATAATTGAGTTTGTCTCATAATTCTGAGTTTATATCTCATAATTGAGTTGGTCTCATAATTCTGAGTTTATATCTCATAATTCTGGGTTTATATCTCATAATTCTGAGTTTATATCTCATAATTCTGGGTTTATATCTCATAATTCTGAGTTTATATCTCATAATTCTGAATTTATATCTCATAATTGAATATGTCTCATAATTCTGAGTTTATATTTCATAATTCTGAGTTTATATCTCATAATTCTGAATTTATATCTCATAATTGAATATGTCTCATAATTCTGAGTTTATATTTCATAATTCTGAGTTTATATCTCATAATTGAATATGTCTCATAATTCTGAGTTTATATTTCATAATTCTGAGTTTATATTTCATAATTGAGTTGGTCTCATAATTATGAGTTTATATCTCATAATTCTGAGTTTATATCTCATATTTGAGTTTGTCTCATAATTCTGAGTTTATATCTCATAATTCTGAGTTTATATATCATAACTGAGTTTGTCTCATAATTCTGAGTTTATATCTCATATTTGAGTTTGTCTCATAATTCTGAGTTTATATCTCATAATTCTGAGTTTATATATCATAACTGAGTTTGTCTCATAATTCTGGGTTTATATTTCATAATTGAGTTGGTCTCATAATTCTGAGTTTATATCTCATAATTGAGTTGGTCTCATAATTCTGAGTTTATATCTCATAATTCTGAGTTTATATCTCATAATTGAGTTGGTCTCATAATTATGAGTTTATATCTCATAATTCTGGGTTTATATCTCATAATTCTGGGTTTATATCTCATAATTATGAGTTTATATCTCATAATTCTGAGTTTATATCTCATAATTCTGAGTTTCTATCATAATTGAATATGTCTCATAATTCTGAGTTTATATTTCATAATTGAGTATGTCTCATAATTCTGAGTTTATATCTCATAATTCTGAGTTTATATCTCATAATTGAATATGTCTCATAATTATGCGTTTATATCTCATAATTTGAGTTTGTCTCATAATTCTGAGTGTATATCTCACATTCTGAGTTTTTGATATTTCCCGATTCTCTCTCGAGTCGACTCTGAGCCGAGGTGTAATAACATCAGTATTTAAGTGTGTGGATAAAACTAGAGTAGAGCGCCATCTGCTGTTAACATCTAAGCTCAGAATCGATCCCAGGATCCACCCACGAATCGCTTCTGCACCGATCATCGTCCCAGCCCTAATAAACGTGCACTTGTATATACAGACGGCCTTTATAGCTTGGTTTCGGTCCTTTCTCGTGGCTCAGGTGCGTGTTTGACAGCCAAACGCCAGACGTCCAGCTGGTTTGAGTGTGTTTGATAGGTCAAGCTGCTGTCTGACTGATCTGAATGTAATCTGTGTATGCTTTAGGGCCTTACCAAAATCACTTCTGAGGATCGTTACCGAATCTAGAGCTTGAAGCAATATGATTTCCACCAAACATCGTCAGGGCAAACACTCGTTTAGTTCTGTGTTCAGGGTTATTTCAGATATATATCAGTTTGAGTGCCACTATCAACACCTCACGAAGTATTGCCTTAAATATAACGTAAGCATCTACTATTCTAACTGTGTGTATAATACTGTATTTAATGTATTTGCTGATGTACTAATCAATTGAATAGAGGCTCAATTATTTAACACATACATTGTATGAAATATATGGGAGCCTGTTTCCACCACAAACTAAAGACTACCTTTTTAATCTCACAATTCAGACTTTTTTTACTTTACACGATATAAGCTTGGACTTCAGAGGGACGAAATAGGTCAAAACGTGAATTTATTAATATTGCATTTTGACTTTTCAGTTTTTATCTCATAATTTTTAAAAATCATGATTTTAATCTCACAAACTGTGCTTATATCTCAATTCTGAGTTTATATCTCATAATTGAGTTTGTCTCATAATTATGAGTTTATATCTCATAACTGAGTTTGTCTCATAATTATGAGTTTATATCTCATAACTGAGTTTGTCTCATAATTCTGAGTTTATATCTCATAATTGAGTTTGTCTCATAATTCTGAGTTTATATCTCATAATTGAGTTTGTCTCATAATTCTGGGTTTATATTTCATAACTGACTTTGTCTCATAATTCTGAGTTTATATCTCATAACTGAGTTTGTCTCATAATTATGAGTTTATATTTCATAACTGACTTTGTCTCATAATTCTGAGTTTATATCTCATAACTGAGTTTGTCTCATAATTATGAGTTTATATCTCATAACTGACTTTGTCTCATAATTATGAGTTTATATTTCATAATTGAGTTTGTCTCATAATTCTGAGTTTATATTTCATAATTGAGTTTGTCTCATAATTATGAGTTTATATCTCATAACTGAGTTTGTCTCATAATTATGAGTTTATATCTCATAACTGAGTTTGTCTCATAATTCTGAGTTTATATCTCATAATTGAGTTTGTCTCATAATTATGAGTTTATATCTCATAATTGAGTTTGTCTCATAATTCTGAGTTTATATCTCATAATTGAGTTTGTCTCATAATTCTGAGTTTATATCTCATAACTGAGTTTGTCTCATAATTCTGAGTTTATATCTCATAACTGAGTTTGTCTCATAATTCTGAGTTTATATCTCATAATTGAGTTTGTCTCATAATTCTGAGTTTATATCTCATAATTGAGTTTGTCTCATAATTCTGAGTTTATATCTCATAATTGAGTTTGTCTCATAATTATGAGTTTATATCTCATAACTGAGTTTGTCTCATAATTCTGAGTTTATATCTCATAATTGAGTTTGTCTCATAATTCTGAGTTTATATCTCATAATTGAGTTTGTCTCATAATTCTGAGTTTATATCTCATAACTGAGTTTGTCTCATAATTCTGAGTTTATATCTCATAACTGAGTTTGTCTCATAATTCTGGGTTTATATCTCATAATTGAGTTTGTCTCATAATTCTGGGTTTATATCTCATAATTGAGTTTGTCTCATAATTCTGGGTTTATATCTCATAACTGAGTTTGTCTCATAACTCAGAGACAAAAGTCAGAATTGTGAGATTAAAAAGTCAAAATTACCTTTTCATTGTTTTTATTTTAATTCTGTGACAAGCAATCTTCCATAGAAATGCATCTTAAATTCTATTGCAGGATGATTCAGTTTATATCTTGTACAGTTTTCTTTAAAGCCCATGTTAAGTATGAAAGCATAAATATGAGATATTGGTTCACGTTTTTAAGTCTATGAGCACCAGAGGTATTATTATTATTATTATTAAATTATGATCTTTACTGTAGTACAGATGCATTATGATGATTTAAACTAACAACACTAATGATATGATTTAATGTAAACCATATTTGTCAGGAGATGCCACTAAAAACACACATACATGCTGTTATGATTATTAGCTTTTTTAATGAGCATATTGTTGGCTTGTTTTTGTAATTGTCATGTTCACCAAATGTACCGGGTTTGATCTTTATCCTCTCGTGACATGTTACGTCACACACTGATGTTATGATTCTGTATTCACTTCTTTTGATTCATAATTCTGGATGCAATGAAATTTGCAATTAAACCACAATATTTGGAAGACGCCTCGAGATATGAAACATGTGAATTACACCGACTCGTCTCTCTCTCGCTCACATAATGACATTAAACGTATTTCATCCTCTTCGTGGATTAAAAACAGCAAGCAGCTAATATTACATTAAATATGATTTAATATGCTGTTTTTGAGGGGATTATATGCCCTCAAATATGAGAATTATATATACAATTAATCACAATCCCTAGTTGCTTATACGAGTTATAATTACTTAATTTTACTAGGTTTTGCATTTAGATATAAATTCAAAAATGACCTCGTGACTTTTAAACTACGTCATCATAGCTGCGTCTTTAACGGACGCTCGTGAACGTTGTAACCGAAACTGGCCTGTCACTCATCTTATCACTTATCAACATCATCCACATTTCGTTTAATTTCATTTCCTACCGTATTGGAGAAAAGTAATGAAGCACATCGCGGGTCTTTCATGACAAGAACTCGGCTCAAGTGTTTGCACAATGATTCATTTCGACGTTAAACACCAAGCCTATCATTATACAAGTTCACAGTGTTGCTTTAGATTAAATATAACGTGGATAACATTAAATAAATGTTTTTTAATTAGGTTAGACATTGATTATTTATCACTCATATCCCTGTCCGTTGATCGCGCATATCCGCCATGTTTGTAGTTTTTTAACATTTGTTGTGCGTGTTTGTAGTTCTAATCGAATCCCCAAGTGTGCGTCGATCTGCGCTTCGAATTCTGACCGGAAATAGTAGACCATCCGGGAATCTTTGGCATACTTATTTAAACATACTATGATTTGGGACATGCTAATTCTATTCTCGGACACTGTTTAGCACGGATAGTATGCGATAACTGCTCTTTTATTGAACTTTTGTGGAATAAAAGAATCGAGGTGTGTGTGTGATGACGCGTTTACGCCACTAGATGTCACTGTAAGTCAATTTATGAATATAATAATGTGACAACATGCCCCGCTGTAGAGAGCAGCACGTGTTATATGAACAAGTTTAGCATCTTACTAAATATTATCCAGGATTTATTCATTTTTTCACTGTCTCCACACAATTATTATATTATTTAATTATAGTATTAGCCTATTATGACATTTAGGAATTTGTGTTAATCAAAAAATGAGATTTGTGTATTTTTTGCAGATTTATATTTTGAAAATAAGTAAAGCACAATATGTTATTTAATGATTTATTTTACTAGGCAAATACCATGTGCATAAAAAGCAAGTTTTTCATTTTGTACGTTACTTTATATATAACAGTTTCTGGAATTAACCTCTTGTTCTTGTGGCATTAATGTTGTGCAACTGTAGCTTTTTTTTAGCCTTACATTTATATTAAAACTATAGGTTAAAACTGATTAAATATAAAAATACTAATAAATAGAAAGTGTGACAACTAGCCCCGGTCTGATCTGCCATGATAATGTGTGTAATACCAGTATTATCCAGCAGGGGTCACCATTTATCTCATTAAGAGCCGTTTATAGTCTGAGAAGTTGCTCAAATGTTTTTAAAAAATCTTGCATTTTCATTTAATTTCCTTATGATCGTTAATTTAACTGGAATGAAAAAATGTGTGTGTGTGTGTGTGTGTGTGTGTGTGTGTGTGTGTGTGTGAGATGTCTGTGTGTGTGTGAGGGTTGTTGTGTGTGTGTGTGTGTGTGTGTGTGGTGAGTCTGTTGTGTGTGTGTGTGTGTGTGTGTGTGTGTGTGTGTGTGTGTGTGTGTGTGTGTGAGTCGGTGTGTGTGTGTGTGTGTGAGAGTCTGTCTGTGTGTGTGTGTGTGTGTGTGTGAGTCTGTCTGTGTGTGTGTGTGTGTGTGTGTGTGTGTGTGGTGTGTGAGCCGGTGTGTGTGTGTGTGTGTGGTGTGTGTGTGTGTGTGGTGTGTGTGTGTGGTGTGTGTGTGTGAGATGTGTGTGTGTGTGTGTGTGTAGAGTCTGTTGTGTGTGTGTGTGTGTGTGTGTGTGTGTGTGTGGTGTGTGTGTGTGGTGTGTGTGTGAGTCTGTCTGTGTGTGTGTGTGTGTGTGTGTGTGTGTGTGTGTAGTCTGTGTGTGTGTGTGTGTGTGTGTGTGTGTGGTTGTGTGTGTGTGTGTGTGTGTGTGTGTGTGTGTGTGTGAGTCGTGTGTGTGTGTGTGTGTGTGTGTGTTGTGTGTGTGTGTGTGTGTGTGTGGTGTGTGTGTGTGTGTGTGTGTGTGTGTGTGTGTGTGTGTGTGTGTGAGTCTGTGTGTGTGTGTGTGTGTGTGTGTGTGTGTGAGTGTCTTGTGGTGTGTGTGTGTGTGTGTGTGTGTGTGGTGTGTGTGTGTGTGTGTGTGTGTGTGTGTGTGTGAGTGACGTGTGTGTGTGTGGTTGTGTGTGTGTGTGTGTGTGTGTGTGTGTACGTGTGTGTGGTTGTGTGTGTAGTGTGTGTAGTGTGTGATGTGTGTGTGTGACGTGTGTGTGTGTTCATGTGTTAAGTACTGTGGTATAAAGTTAATGTGTTACACTTTAATACGTCTAATTGTACATGTATACTAAGCTTTGGCAATATTGTATAATTTACAGTCATGCCAATAAAGCAATTTTGAATTGAATAGAGAGAGAGAGAGAGAGAGAGAGAGAGAGAGAGGGAGAGAGAGAGAGAGAGAGAGAGAGAGAGAGAGAGAGAGAGATGATCGCTTCTGTATGTTTATATTATGGCTATATTATTAAACGCTCGCGCAGAATAAAGTATTTCTGGCGTATGTTTTGTATCCGATGCAGAATGATATTGTGTAATATTGCGAGCTGATTCCGGATTTGACGCGGCGCCGCAGAAGCGTTGCGATAAAGCCGCGCGTTGTGTCCGTTCAAAAAGGCCGCCGTTCACCGCGCCTGACGAACGCCCACCGCGCTGATTTCCTGCGTCGCGTTGCGTTACGTTTCCCTTTAAGGCGCAGCGCGCTGCCTGGAATTCACGTCACTTCGCCGCGAAGCGTCCGGATCAATGAGGTTCCGCGCTGCGTCGCGCTCCAGCGAGCGACGCTTCCAGGAAGGTGTTAACCATCGCGCTGCCGCAATGTAGCGTCTGCTCGCGCCTTAACAAACAAGAACACGGAGAAGTTGACGAATTCCGCGCGGGGCGAGGCCAATGGATGCGCGAGCGCGTTAAACTCGCCTGCGCGTCGCGAGGAGGGGAACATTATTATCCAGCGCTGTATTTCGCGGAAGAACGAGGGAGAGGAAAGTGGAAACAGAAGAACTTCCTGAATTTCATCGAGACATGTCCGAGTCCCCCTCGCAGGTCATTATTAAGGTAAGGCTGCCTTTCTTTCTCGTCTAGAATGAGAACGCGGAAGGTGCGATGACGCGCGCGTTTGACGCCGATCATCTGTTGCGTGGAGTTGTGCGCGATGCACGCGATTTAAACGATCGACGCGGAGCCATCAGTGGGAAAAGTTCTCAAGCGAGTTTGGGAGGACTTTAACCTGGTCTGGACAATAACATGAGTTCGCATTGGTTATTGAGTAACGCAGTTATTATCAGCGCTCGCGCTTTGCTTACGGCACCTTAATAGCGAGCGAGCACATCTTTCAGTGGCTTCTTGCACTGTTGCTCGTGCGTTTAGTTATGGTGTACGTCACACCTGGCCTACAGTAGTTTCTGAAGCACCTATAGGCACTGCCAGCGTATTTTGAAATGCATGTTAGCAAACCATTCATTCATTAATTGTTTGGACTTTGTAGCATTTAATCAAAATGGATCTTCCTGTGAAACTTTAGTTCGCTCACTAAATCATTTAGCGCTCTTAAGCTCCGCCCCTGACAGTGCCGCCACGCCCACATCTCAACATCCAATCAGCAACTGATGCACAAGTCCCGCCCACAGTTTTTATTTTAACGATAACCCGTTACTATATTATATATTTTGTTCATTTTTACGTCATAGGCTATATTTTTGCATAATAATAATGTCACTAAAATTTTTTTTTGGTAAGTGCGAGATGTTGATAATTATATTAAAGACATTTTCTCATAATAGCGAGATTTTTTTTATTTTGTTAAAAACTGTTGTTTTTTATAATAGCCAGGTAGTGTGTCGTTAAAACAATATATATATAATCATTAAAATGTAATTTTATTATAATAACAAGATGGTATGTTGTTAAAAACGTTTTTCGTAACGTCACTAAAACTATATATTTTCGCGTTAAAATGGCGTTTTCTCGTAATAACATGAATAAAATTATGATTTGTTCATAATAATGAGATAATGTTGTTTTGTTAGAATGATGTTTTCAAATAATAACGATGTTTTTGAAAATAAATGGGTTTTTTTTCGCAATAGCGTGATTTTTGTTCAAATTAAGTATTTTCTCGCTAAAATTATTTTTTGTCATAAAAATATTTTTTTCAATTTTAGCAATATATGTTCTCGTAGTAACGAGATATGTCTCACTTGTAATCGCGAGATAATGTATCTGCGTATGTTTTTTACATAATAAAGAGATAATGTCTCATTAAAACGATCAATTTTCTCGTAATAGCTAGAGATCGACCGATATATCGGTTTACCGATATTTAAGCATTTTACCATAATCGG
>CM049817.1:801322-813822 GCA_027422435.1 Schizopygopsis pylzovi
AAAGCATCATGTAATTAATACTTACGGTTTGTGATGCAGCTGCAGTCAGATCTAATATATATGTGTTCATCTTTCAACACATTTTCTTTGTGGTTCTTCTCCGTGACACTATACCTCGTTTACAAAGCAAAACGCTCCTTCATTCCTCAGACACGACCCCGGGGTGCCATTAAAACATTAACTACCACCTTGTTCCGTACTCTAGGGTCCTTCTGATATCTGCACAGAGACGTGAACGAGCTGTTTAAACCAAACGCGTCAAAGCGAACCTTCTTTCACTCGACGACAGACAGAAAATGAACGCGGCACATCTGTTCTACTGTATCCAGTGATTGTCATTTCCATTCGCTTCATTCACACGGGACGCCGGGGTCAATAAATAACACTTCATGTGCTCTTACGGTCCGCCGTGTTACGCGTGTCCGTTAAGTCCACGAGACCGTAGAGTGTCCCATTCCTCATTTTGCTCGCGAGCGCCCCCTTTATGGCCGTTATGCGCCGCTCTAGGCGCTCCGCAGCAGACTTCTACCCGACAGTCAACGCGGCATTACGTCACGAACGCGCGGACTCGGAGGAAGACCGCGAGGGTTTACGGTGACATTTGGGACAGGGCCTGAGTGACGTTAAGCGTTACCGAATTGTTGGTCCGTCGCGTCGCTTCACTGGCGTTGCTCGCAGCAGAAGTGGAAAACTTTTCAAATTTAAGCGCCAACGCTGGCGTAGCCAATCAGATCGCCTTATGCAAATACCCTAGCGCAGACGCTAGCCAATCCCGTTCATGCAACACCAGATAAATTATGTGATTAGGAATGGGGCGTTATATATGCCACATGTCTTATGTCATTACCTCTTTAAATGTATAAGTTTATCTCTTAAATATGTACACTTTCAACGATATTAAGTCACCTATCGCTATAAGCAATACAGAGCGTAATACAGTGATAAACAGGTTCAGTTCAATCACAAGTCTTGCTAAATTAGTCATGAAGCAAAGCTGATCCAGCCTTAAGTACGGTGGCCGAGAGAGCTCAACGCGCTGCTGCAACTTCAGAAAACACACGCAAATAGATTAAGCACGAGCAAATCAAGAAAACATTTTCATCACTTTGACAGCAGATGGTGCAAATGCTTACAACACATTTTATTTGCAGCGCGTTTCTTTTTTGGTTGGGTTGTGTTTTCTTAATTTGCAGGTCTTTTTTTTCTATTTGCAGCGCGTTGAGCTCTCTCGGCCACCGTACTTAAGCCTGTGTTATACTTTCGGACGCGTACTACTTGTATTTATACTAACCTTACTAAAAGCGTGCGCTGGTGGCCCGCTCCATACATACACAGTAAACAAACAAACAAACACCCAGAGTTATTGCACATCTGGCTGCCTTTATATAGTTTTATCGACGGATTATAGAAGTGCGGGGAACAACGAGCGTCTTCACACAGTCTGCGCATGCGCAGTTGGTGCTGACCGCGATTGAGGTTCCCGGATGTCTGCGCACTGCCTCCGATGACGATTTTTACGTCACGCATACCATAGCGGACCCGCGCACGCGGAAAGCATAATAACAGAGGCTATAGCAGTCCAGCTCAATATCATATTACACTCATATTTGACAAAAAGGAAAGGACTTTAATTGGTTCTGAATTATTGAGATAAACTCCAGTGGCTCACCGTTCCTTCATGCATAGAGTGCTATTTTGAATCTCTCTCTTTATTGATGTTTTTCCTCAAGACTGTGGTTCAGTTGGTAATAAACACAGGTCTGGGAGTTTTAACACGCCACACAAAGGTCACACGAGTCCATTTATTCTGCACACAGTTGACATATTTACAGACTGAATGTGTGACATCCGTGTTTAAACAGGAACCTCGAACCCAGAGATTGATTTGGCCAAACACCAGTCACGTTACTGGGACAGAGAAGTAATCAATGCTTACAAGAACTCGTTTACATCCGGGAAGCTGTGATGGCATCGATATCAGAATTACATTTTGGCCCAAAACCAGTCATAAAGCTTCTCTTTTGGCAGTCATGTAACGTTACAGAAATATCATTTTGCTAGTATAAAAAAAATCGTACTGATAAATAATCTTCAATTAGTCAGTCTGTGAGGAACAAGCCAATGGTGTGTTTTCTGTCAGAGCAGTAAAGTACAATATGACTGCTATATATATATATATATGAATATTTCCAGTATGTATGAAGGCAGAACTCGATGGCACTACACTAAATACCGCGCTGATGCTCTCGCGTCACGCGTGTTCGTCCGCGTCCGATCCGGTCCCGTTATCAGACGGGTCCAAGAGTTCTTGACGACGGCGCATTATGGCGGCGAAGCGAGCGCGCTCCACGGCGTCCTGTAAAAGGTCAGAGGTGACAGAGGTGAGAGAGGGGTCAGTGGTTGCTCCCCTCGTCGAAGGACTCCACGCCGGAGTCGCTGGCCGCCGCCGTCATCTTCTCCTGCCGCCTCCTCATGACCTCCAGCAGCTCCGAGGCGGAGCTCGTCTACGGACACACAGACAGAACCGCGGTGAGACCGATCTCACCGTTTACATTCACAAGCGTGCAATCCGGTTCAGTTACGATCGATACTGATTCCTGAGCAATCCATGTTAATACTGCTAACTAATGCTGTTAATAAAATGATCGTTTTATTGATATACTTATCAAAACTTGATTTCCTAGTGCTGTCAAACGATTAATCGCATCCTAAATAAACAAAATGTGTGTACTGTGTATATTTATTGTATACTGTATATAAACACACACACACATGGAGCATATATGTGACCCTGTACCCACAAAACCAGTCAATTTAAGTTATATAAATCAATAATATTTCCATTGATGTATGGTTTGGACAATATTTGCAAATGTGGAATCTGAGGGTGCAAAAAAAATCACCTTTAAAGTAAATGAGCAATGCATATTACTAATCAAAAATTATGTTTTGATATATTTACGGTAGAAATATCTTCATGGAACATGATCTTAATATCTAATGATTTTTGGCATACAATAAAAATCTATAATTTTGACCCATATTGTTGGATATTGCTACAAATGCTGCTTATGACTGCGTCTGTGCTCCAGGGACACATATTATGAAAATGACTGTGTGTAATATGTAGTGTGTTGTTGTGAATGTGTTGTGTGTGTGTTTGTGTACTTGGCTGTTGTGTAAAAAGTGTTTTTGTGGTGTGTTATTGTCGCACAAAAACTTTAGTTTTGGACGTTTTTCAAAGCTACAATGGATGAAGTGTGTGTGTGTGTGTGTGTGTGTGTGTGTGTGTGTGTGTGTGTGTGTGTGTGTGTGTTTTTGTGCTGCTGTAACGATTGGTAAAGAGGAAGAGATGAGCGCGTCCGGCGCTACACAGTATTTATTGTTGAATTTATGAATGCGATTGGTTTGAATGTTAGCTAAGGAAAAGCTATTGTATGTATTGGATGGGATTAAGCTTTGTTTTATTAAGCTTGGTTACATCGGGTCTTGGAATGTAAGAATCAACATCGGTTCATCAAAAGGAGAAATCTGTATTTCCAGCCCAGCCCTACATCAACTAAACAAGCTGCTCAATACCTCGAAACACCTGCGGCGTGATGGAGAGACAGAGAGAAAGAGCAGAAACCAGAGAATGAGGATCAAGGGTCTTCTTCAGATGCTGTAACGTCTAGACCAGCGGTTCTCGCTGAATATTACAGTGTTGAACAATTAAAAAACACTTTCAGTTTTAGTTTTAACATTCATTTAAACATGTGCTAAACAAATATAAGCTAATGTTTTGGTTATGTCAAATCATTTTGTTTTCCATATATTATTATTTTCAGACTCATGTAATTAATGTGAGGCATTTAACGAACACTTACAAGAATTAATTCAAATAGTCATCAGCAGTCATTAGTTCTGTAGAATTGAGCATCAGAATTAGGGGTGTGCGATATTGAAATAAAAAGATATCTCGATATTATTTGTGGATTCTTCCGATAACGATAATTAGACGATATTTTGCCGAGTGTGTTATTGTGCTGATATCTGAATATCATGGACATCTGCAGTTTATGATATTCGTCATATTCTGTGTGCTCAGTTCACATCAGTGATTAATGAATCGTTTTATTTAACTTTAAATAGATTTTTAACACTTTTGTTTCTAAAACTGTACATCTTTTGAGTCAAATTGTTACATTTAATCAGTCAATTAAGATAATACACATTTAGGCAGTTATCAAACAAATGAAACGAGTAAACATAAAACATTTAATACTGATATTTAAAAAAAAAAAAAAAAAAAATGAAAATAGACTTTAAATGTGAAATTAAACCGCCAGCAGGTGGCAGCACGTCACAGTTAACAAGTGAGTCATTGCGACTGAACCGAATCATTAATTTAACAAGTGAGTCATTGCGACTGAACCGAATCATTAATTTAACAAGTGAGTCATTGCGACTGAACCGAATCATTAATTTAACAAGTGAGTCATTGCGACTGAACCGAATCATTTAAACGAATGATTCATTTAACAAGTGCGTCACTGCGACTGAACCGAATCATTTAAACGAATGATTCATTTAACAAGTGAGTCACTGCGACTGAACCGAATCATTTAAACGAATGATTAATTTAACAAGTGAGTCATTGCGACTGAACCGAATCATTTAAACAAATGATTCATTTAACAAGTGAGTCACTGCGACTAAACCGAATCATTTAAACGAATGATTCATTTAACAAGTGAGTCATTGCTATTAAACCGAATCATTTAAATGAATTATTTATTTAACAAGTGAGTCATTGCGACTGAACCGAATCATTTAAATGAATTATTTATTTAACAAGTGAGTCATTGCGACTGAACCGAATCATTTAATCGAATGATTCATTTAACAAGTGAGTCATTGCGACTGAATCGAATCATTTAAACGAATGATTCATTTAACAAGTGAGTCATTGCGACTGAACCGAATCATTTAAACAAATGATTCATTTAACAAGTGAGTCATTGCGACTAAACCGAATCATTTAAACGACTGATTAATTTAACAAGTGAGTCATTGCGACTAAACCGAATCATTTAAACGAATGATTAATTTAACAAGTGAGTCACTGTGACTAAACCGAATCATTTAAACGAATGATTCATTTAACAAGTGAGTCATTGCGACTGAACCGAATCATTTAAACGAATGATTCATTTAACAAGTGAGTCACTGCGACTGAACCGAATCATTTAAACGAATGATTCATTTAACAAGTGAGTCACTGCGACTGAACCGAATCATTTAAACGAATGATTCATTTAACAAGTGAGTCACTGCGACTGAACCGAATCATTTAAACGAATGATTCATTTAACAAGTGAGTCACTGCGACTGAACCGAATCATTTAAACGAATGATTCATTTAACAAGTGAGTCATTGCTACTAAACCGAATCATTTATTTAACAAGTGAGTCATTGCGACTGAACCGAATAATTTAATCGAATGATTCAATTAACAAGTGAGTCATTGCGACTGAACCGAATCATTTAAACGAATGATTCATTTAACAAGTGAGTCATTGCTATTAAACCGAATCATTTAAACGAATGATTCATTTAACAAGTGAGTCATTGCTACTGAACCGAACCATTTAAACGAATGATTCATTTAACAAATGAGTCACTGCGACTGAACCGAATCATTTAAACTAATGATTCATTTAACAAGTGAGTCATTGCGACTGAACCGAATCATTTAAACGAATGATTCATTTAACAAATGAGTCATTGCGACTGAACCGAACCATTTAAACGAATGATTCATTCAACAAGTGAGTCACTGCGACTAAACCGAATCATTTAAACGAATGATTCATTTAACAAGTGAGTCGTTGCGACTAAACCAAATCATTTAAACGAATGATTCATTTAACAAGTGAGTCGTTGCGACTGAACCGAACCATTTAAACGAATGATTCATTCAACAAGTGAGTCACTGCGACTAAACCGAACCATTTAAACGAATGATTCATTCAACAAGTGAGTCGTTGCGACTAAACCGAATCATTTAAACGAATGATTCATTCAACAAGTGAGTCGTTGCGACTAAACCGAATCATTTAAACGAATGATTCATTTAACAAGTGAGTCACTGCGACAGAACCGAATCATTTAAACGATTGATTCATTTAACAAGTGAGTCATTGCGACTAAACCGAATCATTAATTTAACAAGTGAGTCATTGCGACTGAACCGAATCATTTAAACGAATGATTAATTTAACAAGTGAGTCACTGCGACTGAACCGAATCATTTAAACGAATGATTAATTTAACAAGTGAGTCACTGCGACTGAACCGAATCATTTAAACGAATGATTAATTTAACAAGTGAGTCATTGCGACTGAACCGAATCATTTAAACGAATGATTCATTTAACAAGTGAGTCATTGCGACTAAACCGAATCATTTAAACAAATGATTAATTTAACAAGTGAGTCACTGCGACTGAACCGAATCATTTAAACGAATGATTCATTTAACAAGTGAGTCACTGCGACTGAACCGAATCATTTAAACGAATTATTAATTTAACAAGTGAGTCATTGCGACTGAACCGAATGATTTAAACAAATTATTCATTTAACAAGTGAGTCATTGCGACTGAACCGAATCATTTAAACAAATTATTCATTTAACAAGTGAGCCATTGCGACTAAACCGAATCATTTCATTTAACAAGTGAGTCATTGCGACTGAACCAAATCATTTAAACGAATGATTAATTTAACAAGTGAGTCATTGCGACTAAACAGAATCATTTAAACGAATGATTAATTTAACAAGTGAGACATTGCGACTGAACCGAATCATTTCATTTAACAAGTGAGTCATTGCGACTGAACCAAATCATTTAAACGAATGATTCATTTAACAAGTGAGTCATTGCGACTGAACCAAATCATTTAAACGAATGATTCATTTAACAAGTGAGTCATTGCGACTGAACCAAATCATTTAAACGAATGATTCATTTAACAAGTGAGTCATTGCGACTGAACCGAATCATTTAAACGAATGATTAATTTAACAAGTGAGTCATTGCGACTGAACCGAATCATTTAAACAAATGATTCATTTAACAAGGGAGTCACTGCGACTGAACCGAATCATTTAAACAAATGATTCATTTAACAAGTGAGTCATTGCGACTAAACCGAATCATTTAAACAAATGATTCATTTAACAAGTGAGTCGTTGCGACTGAACCTTCTTATTTTTTAAGAAACTGCACTCTTTGTGTGATTTGAATCATATGAAACGTAAATATATAAATTTTCTGCCCCATATCTTGAATTTTGCGATCTTTCTTAATGCATTTTAATACTGAACCATGCATTGAAAGAACACGCTCTGTTTAACCCCTTCATTCATCGCCGCGCAGGCTAATGTATGCATGCACTCCGTAACGTAGCTATTTTGCAAAATACTCAATATTGTCTAATTGCACATCGTTAAAACAACAATTACGATATATATCGCACACCCCTAATCAGAATGAACACATTTTGTAACGAAACGTGGAAAATACCAACGAAAGAAACGCATTCAAACAAGAATAGTCTCAGTATCAGCGGTAAAGAGAGAGCGGTTTGCCCCCCCACTCACTTGAAAAGAAACACTCATAAACTATCATCCGTATTACAGAAGTGTGCAAAACATCTCTGGACCATAGTGCGGCCCGGTGGAAGAAAAGCTTGAGAACCACTGATCTAGACTAACAATGATGGACGAGTGAGGGATTCTGGGAAATCATCTATTCTCTAACTATGCCCGGAGACAGAAGCCACTAAACAACATGCACATCTATAACAAACACCAGTCATGTGCAAACTAAATACAATGTGAAATATTAATATGAGCTGGAGAAGGAAACCACACCAGCTAGTTGTGGCGAGTTACTAAATATTTGTGCATTATGTTTAATGGTTCAAAGTAAATATGTACTGCTGCTATTGTCATGTTTACCTCAGACTTCAGTCGCGGTGCATCATAAGATCAATCAAATGCACTTTCCTATGTGTGTTTTTTAATTTTGGGAGGGTTTAAAGACTAATATTATTGATTTTAACTCCAGATGAGAACACAAATTGAACTGAATAATGACTATTATTAGCAGTACAGAGTTAGTTATGCACTTGCTAAGTGTGGAGTTTATATTTACTATTTAAAGAGACAGTTCACCCAAAAATTGACTCGCACTCAAGTTGTTCCTTTAAACACAAAAGAAGATATTTTGAAGGATGTTGGGATATAATCCGTTTTTGTTGTAACTCTTTACATACCAACACTCTTCAAAAGATATCTTTTAAGAGAGAAACTTGTAAACTATCCCTTTAAGTAGGAACAGTTCACTAAACAGAGCGAAGCCGCCTCGCTATGATACTAAAGTACCTTCAGAGGAACGTGGATTACATGTGAAGATCATGGGAGGCTCAGAAGAAAACCTGCAGACAGCAAAAACACCACAGAACAACCAAAGCCACACTTGCCAGAGTTGAGCAACGTATCAGACTCGAGGGGAATGCTGTTACGCTATCTGAATCAGTGTGATGTGACCCGGACAGCAAAGTTGGAAGAGGAATGAAGAGAGATATAAGGACGTATCTGTGCGAGAACTCACCTCGAGAGCAGCTTTCTGGACGGTGATCTGACTGTAGACCCGAGCGCCGTCATCAGGACAGACGGTCTTCAGCTCGTCTTTGTTCAGAGAGAAGAGCTGAGCGCCGGTCAGCACACCCAGACTGTTGATAGTCCTGCAGACCAAACCACTACAGCTCAGCCTTAACGAGCTCATCGTGCTCTTTTATGATGCTTGAACTGAAATGTGTGTTGGCAGTGTGTGTACACAACCACCCAGTTTTCATCTCGTTAAATCATTTCCACTTTCTCATATCAAGCCATTCTCAGATGCCTGTCTGTGTGACATCACATAAACCCAGGCCCCTCCCACAATTGTTGATTGACACCTTAGTGTTTTACCTTAGACCCCGCCCTGAGTGCGCGGTCATCAGTCCACCATTGTTTCGATTCTTTAGACAAGAATGGCTCCTAAGCGATTGAGGTGTTTTATTGTTGGATAGCAGTCGTCATTTACTCCCGTTAGGGCTGTGCAATTAATCAGTCAGTTTGGATTTCGATTTCGGCCAAGATTGATCAAAATGATAACATCATTGGTTATGCTAATATCGCCTAAATGTCAAATACAGAATGAGACTGTGTCAAAATGATTGGACCCTCGCGGTTATTAAAGATGAATGTGCAATGATTGACTGTGTAAGCAGTAATATGAGATCACAGCGGCTCAAAGAGACAGGACATAAATCATTACTGAAGTGCTTAATAGCTTAATAAACAACAAAGAAGTTCCCCAAAAAAAATTAAATCTTACAGTGAAGACTATGCTATTTTTATTATGCTAATTTAATTAGTCAATTTCTATAGTAGGCTGTTAACTGAATGCTTTAGACTTGCATTAAATGTTTTGGGTTATATGGCCCTCTAATAACTCGTGTTAAATAATCGCGATTACGATATTTACAAAATAATCGCGATTACGATATTTATCAAAATAATCGTGATTACGATATTTAACGAAATAATCGTGATTATGATTTTTTGTCATAATCGAGCGGCCCTAACTCCCGTTATCTGAACCGCTGAAGACGCAGTGGATTACCTTTGTTTTTGAAGGGAATGCACCCCCGATCTGCCTAAATGCATCTATGTTCGTGCAAATTATTCGTGATGCAGCCTCACCTCCAGAAGAAGTGAGTATAAGGTTATTTTATGAAATCGCCTTTCGTAATCACGTGCTAGTTAGCAAGTTCCGCAGCTAAAGTAAACAGTACTGCTCGTCACCCCACGGAAAAGAGGGGCGGAGTCAGCAGAGCTCATTAGCATTTAAAGGAACATGGACTAAAACGGAGTAATGAAAACAGAGCTGAGTTTGACAGGGTAAAAAGGTGTTTTTTACACTACCATTAAGAAATTTCAACCAAAGTATGTTTTCATTAAGACCCTAAAGAATCATATCAACTTGAGGAAAATGGGCATCCGATGACCCCCCCTCATGATACAGAGTCACTCACACTTCGCTGAAGCCTTTGAGCTGCAGCCAGGCCTTGACCTCGTCCGGCGTGGAGTCGTACGTGACGTTGATCGCCGGCAGGCTGGAGGAGCGAGACGGAGCCTGGAGCTTCTTCTGAGCGCTGCGGCCCAGAGTCAGTCTGTGCATCAGCTCGTCCTGAACCTCCTCCATGTTGGACTTCCGGCCTGAGAAACACACGATAATGATGCAGGTGTGTGTGTGCGTTTCATTTACACATTGAGATACTATTACATTTTTTTTAAAGGGGTCATGAACGGCCTTTGTTTTTTATTTTGTACTGTTCTCTGAGGTCCACTTATCAAGGTTTTTACATCAAAAAACTCTGAAATCTTCAGAGCATCTTTATCGTTTGGCTTCTGTGTAGACCTGCACCTCTCTCGTAAACACTACATGCACGAATCGGTGGGCGGGGCTAAACAGGCAGTGATGTAGAATCGGTGGGCGGGGCTAAACAGGGTGTGATGTAGAATCGGTGGGCGGGGCTAAACATGGCGTGATGTAGAATCGGTGGGCGGGGCTAAACAGGCAGTGATGTAGAATCGGTGGGCGGGGCTAAACAGGCAGTGATGTAGAATCGGTGGGCGGGGCTAAACAGGCAGTGATGTAGAATCGGTGGGCGGGGCTAAACAGGCAGTGATGTAGAATCGGTGGGCGGGGCTAAACATGGCGTGATGTAGAATCGGTGGGCGGGGCTAAACAGGCAGTGATGTAGAATCGGTGGGCGGGGCTAAACAGGCAGTGATGTAGAATCGGTGGGCGGGGCTAAACAGGCAGTGATGTAGAATCGGTGGGCGGGGCTAAACAGGGCGTAATGTAGAATCGGTGGGCGGGGCTAAACAGGGCGTAATGTAAAATCGGTGGGTGGGGCTAAACAGGGCGTAATGTAGAATCGGTGGGCGGGTCTAAACAGGGCGTAATGTAGAATCGGTGGGCGTGTCTAAACAGGGCGAATTGTAGAATCGGTGGGCGGGTCTAAACAGGGCGTAATGTAGAATCGGTGGGCGGGTCTAAACAGGGCGTAATGTAAAATCGGTGGGCGGGGCTAAACAGGGCGTAATGTAGAATCGGTGGGCGGGGCTAAACAGGGCGTAATGTAGAATCGGTGGGCAGGGCTAAACAGGCAGTGATGTAGAATCGGTGGGCGGGTCTAAACAGGGCGTAATGTAAAATCGGTGGGTGGGGCTAAACAGGGCGTAATGTAGAATCGGTGGGCGGGGCTAAACAGGCAGTGATGTAGAATCGGGGGGCGGGTCTAAACAGGGCGTAATGTAGAATCGGGGGGCGGGTCTAAACAGGGCGTAATGTAGAATCGCGGGGCGGGTCTAAACAGGGCGTAATGTAGAATCGGTGGGCGGGTCTAAACAGGGCGTAATGTAGAATCGGTGGGCGGGTCTAAACAGGGCGTAATGTAGAATCGGTGGGCGGGTCTAAACAGGGCGTAATGTAGAATCGGTGGGCGGGTCTAAACAGGGCGTAATGTAGAATCGGTGGGCGGGTCTAAACAGGCAGTGATATAGAATCGGTGGGCGGGTCTAAAAAGGCAGTGATGTAGAATCGGTGGGCGGGGCTAAACAGGCAGTGATTTAGAAGCAGGTGTTGGTTCTTTTGCGGAGGCGGGGCTTATCCACACTATTACATCATAGGGTAGAACATTCCAAAAGCTTTCATTTTGGCAGACTGCCTTGAATAGAAGCTGTTTTTCAACTAAAGCCCAGTTACCACCAAGAAAGATAACTATAAAGATATTAGCGTCCACACCAGCAAACAATACCGTCTGTTTATTCTAAGCGCACGCTTATCTGCCGCTTTAAATTCTCGAGCTTGTGACAGCAGGATTGATTCTGATTGGCTGTTAATATTTTTATCGTACATCAACTTGAAAAAATCGTTCTGAAAGTGATTCCAACGATATCGTTTCTCTGTGCCTTTCTCATTATAGCTGTGGTGTGAACTCAGCAATTCTTTAACATTGAGAACTTTTTTAGAACTATATCTTAATCATTATCTTTATAGTTATCGTCCTTGGTGTGAACGGGCCTTAAAGACAAAGTTTTGAGTTCTGAAAATTACAGGATGTTTTTATAGTTCAAAGACTCAGTTCATGACCCCATTAATGTTTTCAATCAATTTGCCCAGTATGGCTTGTTTTTCAGAAAATGTGCTGATTGTGTGTGTGTGTGTGTGTGTGTGTGTGTGTGTGTGTGTGTGTGCATACGGCTGGCGTGCGCGGGTCTCTCTCTCTGATGCTCTCTCATGGTCACGCCGTCACTCTCGCCGCTGCTGTAGTTGTGTTGTTGGCTGTTGGCCGGTGGTGTGTCCTGATGTTGGGTGGATGCGGGCAGCAGTGG
>CM049817.1:823822-838822 GCA_027422435.1 Schizopygopsis pylzovi
ACGGGTTAGGGTTAGGGTTAGGGTTACTTGCTGGGTTCGTTAGGGTTAGGGTTACTTGCTGGGTTCGTTAGAGCTAGGGTTCGTACCTTGCTGTCGTTGTCGAGGAGGCTGACGGGTTAGGGTTAGGGTTAGGGTTACTTGCTGGGTTCGTTAGGGTTAGGGCTAGGGTTACTTGCTGGGTTCGTTAGGGTTAGGATTACTTGCTGGGTTCGTTAGGGCTAGGGTTCGTACCTTGCTGTCGTTGTCGAGGAGGCTGACGGCTTTCCCGTCCACCTGCAGGATCATGTCCTGCGTCCACACCTTCCCTTTAGCGTCCAGCAGACGCAGCTTCCTCACGCCGTCCTCCGCGGTCAGCATCGCCTCCTTACGGTCCATCACAAATGTGGTCAGATGCTGCCGGAGACAAGAGTCAAGTCACCTGTACTTCTAGTGCTTTATTGTTTCAAAACACACCGAGCGTCTCAAATGGATATGCTTCAGTTATCGGATGAGAGCACAACTTGAACTGAATAATGACTCGTGTAGAGCTGCTTTACAGATAAACTCAAGTTCTTTCACAGTTTATGAATTTTGAAACATTAAATTAAATGTTCTGTTTACTACGGTGAAGCTGCAATCTGTATCGTATCGTATAAAGTATCGTATCTGCATCGTATCATATAAAGTATCGTATCTGTATCGTATCGTATAAAGTATAGTATCTGTATCGTATAAAGTATCGTATCTGTATCGTATAAAGTATCGTATCTGTATCGTATCGTATAAAGTATTGTATCTGTATCGTATCGCATCTGTATCGTATCGTATAAAGTATCGCATCTGTATCGTATCGTATAAAGTATCGTTTCTGTATCGTATTGCATCTGTATCGTATCTGTATCGTATAAAGTATCGTATCTGTATCGTATCGTATAAAGTATAGTATCTGTATCGTATAAAGTATCGTATCTGTATCGTATCGTATAAAGTATTGTATCTGTATCGTATCGCATCTGTATCGTATCGTATAAAGTATCGTTTCTGTATCGTATTGCATCTGTATCGTATCTGTATCGTATAAAGTATCGTATCTGTATCGTATCATATAAAGTATCGTATCTGTATCGTATAAAGCGCTATAGAAATAAAGGTGATTTTACTTGATGTCAAGACAGTTTTGTTATAGTTAACTACAATTAAAACATTTTTGTTACTTGAAATATAATAAATATTTGCTAAAATAGAATTAAGAAGGTTTAGAAGGTGACATTTCTCATTTTCATTTAGTATAACTTCATGCACTAAAATATTTAAAGCTTAAACTGATTAATAAAACCATAAATTAATAAATTAATACCACTAAAAATGACTAAAACGCAAGTTATAATAATTTCTAATGATGCTAAAATAACATTATATTATTCTTTCATATTTAAAGTGACAGTTCACCCAGAAATGATCATTCTGTCATCATTTCCTCTCCATCATCTCAAACCTGTGTGACTTTCTTTCTTCTGTTAAATACCATATTTGAACAACATTACAACACTGGACCGCATTGACTTCCATTGTATGGACAACACTTTTCAATCTCTCCTTTTACAGAAGAAATAAAGGCAGATGATGAGAGTAGATGATGCCTGAATGATCTTTCTGTTTAATGTCATCGGTGTTGTATTGTCCTGGTTTTAGAGGATGAGTTGTTGTCACACAAGCGGTCCACGTTGATGTGTGTCTAATTGTTAATAACAGAGTCTGATCTGTGACCCTGGAGCACAAAACCAGTCATAAGGGTCAATTTTTTAATCTGAAAGCTGAATAAATAATCTTTCCATTGATGCATGAGGGTGCAAATAAATCTAAATATTGAGAAAATTGCCTTTAAAGTAGTCCAAATGAAGTTCTAAGCAATGCATATTATTATTATTATTATAAGTTTTGATATATTTACAGTTTATTATATTTCACTTAATATCCCGGCATGAAAGCAAAATTGATCACTTTGACCCATACAATGTATTTTTGGCTTTTGCTACTAATAATGACTGGTTTTGTGCTCCAGGGTCACATTAGTGTCACTCATCTCGGTCTAATCTCCTGAACGGTGCGTGTCTCACCTCCACGTGGTACTGTGACGTGTCCGTCAGGCTGTTGATGCTGTTTTTGGTGTAGTTCTTCCTTTGCTCTGAGGAAAGAGCAGATCCGGTTATATAATCGCACGAGCGCGTCCAGACAGAATCTGCAGATTTATTCACATCTTCTGATCTGGAACAGATTCTGTGTGGATGCACAAACCACGAACACATCATATCACACGCGTGTGAGGAGTTCATGACGCAGGAGCAGATTCAGCTGGGACACTAACAGGAGAGAAGACTGGACACACACACACACACACACACACACACACACACACACACACACACACTCCATCAGCTTCTACCTTTCTTTTTGTGTTTGGTAGAGGTGTGCAGGAAATAAACTCCATCCGTTCCTGAGAGCGATGGCACAGAGAAAACACACACACACACACACACACACACACACACACACACACAAACACAAACATGAAGTCTCTCTAAGTGACTGACATGTAGGTTTCTTCACTGTGACCTTTAACCTCTTCTGTGGTGTGATACACATACAAACACACACACACACACACAGTCTCTCTAAGTGACTGACATGTAGGTTTCTTCACTGTGACCTTTAACCTCTACTGTGATGTGATACACACACACACACACACACACACACACACACACACACACACACACACACACACACACACACACACACACACACACACACACACACACACACACCTCTCTTTAAGTGACTGACATGTAGGTTTCTTCACTGTGACATTTAACTTCTACTGTGATGTGATACACACACACACACACACACACACACACACACACACACACACACACACACACACACACACACACACACACACACACACAGTCTCTCTAAGTGACTGACATGTAGGTTTCTTCACTGTGACCTTTAACTTCTACTGTGATGTGATACACACACACACACACACATACACACACACACACACACACACACACACACACACACACACACACACACACTCTCTCTTTAAGTGACTGACATGTAGGTTTCTTCACTGTGACCTGTAACCTCTTCTGTGATGTGATACACACACACACACACACACACACTCACACACACACACACACACACACTTTTAGACACATGCAGTGATTCTGAGAGCGTCTCTCGTCTTACGGCCCTTCAGCATGACAGACAACGCACGAAATGATGCTCTCAATCAGTGCTGGGGGGGTAATGCATTACAAGTACTGCGAGTTACGTAATCAGATCACTTTTTTAAGTAACTAGTAAAGTAATGCATTACTTTCAAATTTACAACAAAAGTTACCTTTTCACATTAGAAACGCCAGTTACTTTACTCTATTGTCTTATGCTGAGCTGAAATTGAACTAATTTCATAATTGATGAACATTAACACTGATTTGTATAATGACTCTGTTGTCTGCTTTAATTAAATTAGTGTAACGGATTAATTTAGCATCATTAACACTGTTATTTTCCCGTTTGCTATTGTGAAGCTGTATTGTATAAAGCGACTTGATTTGAATAATAATGTATTATTATTGTGGTGAGTCAAATACGAGTCAGATGTGTTCTCATGCAGAAAATATTAATATGAATCCCTAACGGCTGCACATCTTCATCATGTTCTTTACATCACACACTGAATAACACAATCCCATGATCCCTCCTGGAGCACGTTGTCATGTGACTGCGTTTCGGAGGGGACAGGGGCGCTGCAGTTCCCTCAGCGGACAGCAGGAGGACATACGTACCGTAGAGAGCTTTACCACTCGACCTTCTGGCAAGAACATCTGGAGACAGTGTGCCGTGACCGCTGAGAGAGAGAGAGATAGACAGAGAGAGAGAGAGAGATAGACAGAGAGAGACAGAGAGAGAGAGAGAGAGAGAGAGAGAGAGAGAGAGAGAGACAGAGACAGAGAGAGAGAGAGAGACAGAAGAGAGAGGGAGGGAGAGAGAGAGAGAGAGAGACAGAGACAGAGACAGAGAGAGAGAGGGAGAGGGAGAGAGAGAGAGAGTTAGTACACTAAACTCATCTATGCTTACACTTTCTCTGCTGTTCTTCTAAGACTACAATTGTGATGCATGTCCTGTCTGTGTGTGTGTGTGTGTGTGTGTGTGTGTGTGTGTGTTGAGTGACAGTGAGTGAGTGTGTGGAGTTAATGAGTAAAGTGGACACTTGATCTGTTTCATTGTGTAAGTCACACTAATTGTGCAACAGATCAATAATGAATGTGTTCAATAGAACAGGAGCAGAGGAAACATCAATAAAACATCAGATTCATCACGCTTAAGTCACACCATGACTGCTCAGATGAAAATTGATCCATCTAATAACTAAAACTGAGAGTGCTGGTCAGTGATCCAGTGAACTCATTCATAAAGACAGTTACTGAATGAATCAGCCGTTTGAATGAATCGAGTGAGTCAATGATTCAGTGACTCATTCATAAAGACAGTTACTGAATGAATCAGCCGTTTGAATGAATCGAGCGAGTCAATGATTCAGTGACTCATTCATAAAGACAGTTACTGAATGAATCAGCCGTTTGAACAAATCGAGTGAGTCAATGATTCAGCGACTCATTCATAAAGACAGTTACTGAATGAATCAGCCGTTTGAACGAATCGAGTGAGTCAATGATTCAGTGACTCATTCATAAAGACAGTTACTGAATGAATCAGCCGTTTGAACGAATCGAGTGAGTCAATGATTCAGTGACTCATTCATAAAGACAGTTACTGAATGAATCAGCCGTTTGAAAGAATCGAGTGAGTCAAGGATTCAGTGACTCATTCATAAAGACAGTTACTGAATGAATCAGCCGTTTGAAAGAATCGAGTGAGTCAATGATTCAGTGACTCATTCATAAAGACAGTTACTGAATGAATCAGCCGTTTGAAAGAATCGAGTGAGTCAATGATTCAGTGACTCATTCATAAAGACAGTTACTGAATGAATCAGCCGTTTGAATGAATCGAGCGAGTCAATGATTCAGTGACTCATTCATAAAGACAGTTACTGAATGAATCAGCCGTTTGAATGAATCGAGTGAGTCAATGATTCAGTGACTCATTCATAAAGACAGTTACTGAATGAATCAGCCGTTTGAATGATTCGAGCGAGTCAATGATTCAGTGACTTATTCATAAAGACAGTTACTGAATGAATCAGCCGTTTGAACGAATCGAGCGAGTCAATGATTCAGTGACTCATTCATAAAGACAGCTACTGAATGAATCAGCCGTTTGAATGAATCGAGTGAGTCAATGATTCAGTGACTCATTCATAAAGACTGTTACTGAATGAATCAGCCGTTTGAATGAATCGAGTGAGTCAATGAATCAGTGACTCATTCATAAAGACAGTTACTGAATGAATCAGCCGTTTGAATGAATCGAGTGAGTGAATGATTCAGTGACTCATTCATAAAGACAGTTACTGAATGAATCAGCCGTTTGAATGAAACGAGTGAGTCAATGATTCAATGACTCATTCATGAAGACAGTTACTGAATGAATCAGCCGTTTGAATGAATCGAGTGAGTCAATGATTCAGTGACTCATTCATAAAGACTGTTACTGAATGAATCAGCCGTTTGAATGAATCGAGTGAGTTAATGATTCAGTGACTCATAAATAAAGACAGTTACTGAATGAATCAGCCGTTTGAATGATTCGAGCGAGTCAATGATTCAGTGACTTATTCATAAAGACAGTTACTGAATGAATCAGCCGTTTGAACGAATCGAGCGAGTCAATGATTCAGTGACTCATTCATAAAGACAGCTACTGAATGAATCAGCCGTTTGAATGAAACGAGTGAGTCAATGATTCAATGACTCATTCATGAAGACAGTTACTGAATGAATCAGCCGTTTGAATGAATCGAGTGAGTCAATGATTCAGTGACTCATTCATAAAGACAGTTACTGAATGAATCAGCCGTTTGAATGAATCGAGTGAGTCAATGATTCAGTGACTCATTCATAAAGACAGTTACTGAATGAATCAGCCGTTTGAACGAATTGAGTGAGTCAATGATTCAGTGACTCATTCATAAAGACAGTTACTGAATAAATCAGCCGTTTGAAAGAATCGAGTGAGTCAATGATTCAGTGACTCACTAATTAAGACAGTGATTTGCTTTCACTTACTTTAATATTTACAGTATAATTATTTAATTAATTTTTTTTTTAATCTCATTGGTTGTTGGGCTTACTTTATCTGTGAGGACCGCGCTGTGACTCCGGTATATCCGTTCATGTCTGGACTCAGCATTGCGCTCACAAATCCTCCACTGCAACACAATAAAAGCAGCGTCAAACATCCGCACACAGAACCAACAGATGAGAGAAATACACATACAGATCATCATCAAAGCTGTCTCACGGCTCAGAGTCGCTGTGAAGTGTATTTATGTATTTCTATTATTTCCAGAAGTCCAGAAATGCTATGTTTTCAGACACTGTGTCAGATTATTTGTTTATTTATGTATTTCTATTATTTCCAGAAGTCCAGAAATGTTATGTTTTCAGGCACTGTGTCAGATTATTTGTTTATTTATGTATTTCTATTATTTCCAGAAGTCCAGAAATTTTATATTTTCAGGCACTGTGTCAGATTATTTGTTTATTTATGTATTTTTATTATTTCCAGAAGTCCAGAAATGTTATGTTTTCTGGCACTGTGTCAGATTATTTGTTTATTTATGCATTTCTATTATTTCCAGAAGTCCAGAAATGTTATGTTTTCTGGCACTGTGTCAGATTATTTGTTTATTTATGTATTTCTATTATTTCCAGAAGTCCAGAAATGTCACGATTTCTTTTTTCCAAAAGTCCAGAAATTGTATATTTTCAGGCACTGTGTCAGATTATTTGTTTATTTATGTATTTCTATTATTTCCAGAAGTCCAGAAATGTCATGTTTTCAGGCACTGTGCCAGATTATTTGTTTATTTATGTATTTCTATTATTTCCAGAAGTCCAGAAATGTTATGTTTTCAGGCACTGTGTCAGATTATTTGTTTATTTATGTATTTCTATTATTTCCAGAAGTCCAGAAATGTTATGTTTATTTGTTTATTTATGTATTTCTATTATTTCCAGAAGTCCAGAAATGTTATGTTTTCAGGCACTGTGCCAGATTATTTGTTTATTTGTGTATTTCTATTATTTCCAGAAGTCCAGAAATGTTATGTTTTCAGGCACTGTGCCAGATTATTTGTTTATTTATGTATTTCTATTATTTCCAGAAGTCCAGAAATGTTGTGTTTTCAGGCACTGTGTCAGATTATTTGTTTATTTATGTATTTCTATTATTTCCAGAAGTCCAGAAATGTTATGTTTTCAGGCACTGTGCCAGATTATTTGTTTATTTATGTATTTCTATTATTTCCAGAAGTCCAGAAATGTTATGTTTTCTAGCACTGTGTCAGATTATTTGTTTATTTATGTATTTCTATTATTTCCAGAAGTCCAGAAATGTTATGTTTTCAGGCACTGTGCCAGATTATTTGTTTATTTATGTATTTCTATTATTTCCAGAAGTCCAGAAATGTTGTGTTTTCTGGCACTGTGTCAGATTATTAGTTTATGTATTTCTATTATTTCCAGAAGTCCAGAAATGTTATGTTTTCAGGCACTGTGCCAGATTATTTGTTTATTTATGTATTTCTATTATTTCCAGAAGTCCAGAAATGTTTGTTTTCAGGCACTGTGTCAGATTATTTGTTTATTTATGTATTTCTATTATTTCCAGAAGTCCAGAAATGTTGTGTTTTCAGGCACTGTGTCAGATTATTTGTTTATTTATGTATTTCTATTATTTCCAGAAGTCCAGAAATGTTATGTTTTCAGGCACTGTGTCAGATTATTTGTTTATGTATTTCTATTATTTCCAGAAGTCCAGAAATGTTGTGTTTTCAGGCACTGTGCCAGATTATTTGTTTATGTATTTCTATTATTTCCAGAAGTCCAGAAATGTTGTGTTTTCAGGCACTGTGTCAGATTATTAGTTTATTTATGTATTTCTATTATTTCCAGAAGTCCAGAAATGTTATGTTTTCAGGCACTGTGCCAGATTATTAGTTTATTTATGTATTTCTATTATTTCCAGAAGTCCAGAAATGTTGTTTTTCAGGCACTGTGTCAGATTATTAGTTTATTTTATGTTTTCTATTTTTCCAGAAGTCCAGAAATTTATGTTTTGGCATGTGCCAGTTATTTGTTTATTTATGTATTTCTATTATTTCCAGAAGTCCAGAAATGTTATGTTTTAGGCCTTGGTTATTTGTTTATTTATGTATTTCTATTATTTCCAGAAGTCCAAAATGTTCTGATTTCAGGCACTGAGCCAGATTATTTGTGTATTTATTATTTCTATTATTTCCAGAAGTCCAGAAATGTTATTTTTCAGGCACTGAGCCAGATTATTTGTGTATTTATGTATTTCTATTATTTCCAGAAGTCCAGAAATTTATGTTTTCAGGCACTGTGTCAGATTATTTGTTTATGTATTTCTATTATTTCCAGAAGTCCAGAAATGTTATGTTTTCAGGCACTGTGCCAGATTATTTGTTTATGTATTTCTATTATTTCCAGAAGTCCAGAAATGTTATGTTTTCAGGCACTGTGTCAGATTATTTGTTTATTTATGTATTTCTATTATTTCCAGAAGTACAGAAATGTTATGTTTTCAGGCACCGTGCCAGATTATTTGTTTATGTATTTCTATTATTTCCAGAAGTCCAGAAATGTTATGTTTTCAGGCACTGTGTCAGATTATTTGTTTATTTATGTATTTCTATTATTTCCAGAAGTCCAGAAATGTTATGTTTTCAGCCACTGTGCCAGATTATTTGTTTATTTATGTATTTCTATTATTTCCAGAAGTCCAGAAATGTTATGTTTTCAGGCACTGTGTGAGATTATTAGTTTATTTATGTATTTATATTATTTCCAGAAGTCCAGAAATGTTATGTTTTCAGCCACTGTGCCAGATTATTTGTTTATTTATGTATTTCTATTATTTCCAGAAGTCCAGAAATGTTATGTTTTCAGGCACTGTGTGAGATTATTAGTTTATTTATGTATTTCTATTATTTCCAGAAGTCCAGAAATGTTATGTTTTCAGCCACTGTGCCAGATTATTTGTTTATTTATGTATTTCTATTATTTCCAGAAGTCCAGAAATGTTATGTTTTCAGGCACTGTGTCAGATTATTTGTTTATTTATATATTTCTATTATTTCCAGAAGTACAGAAATGTTATGTTTTCAGGCACTGTGCCAGATTATTAGTTTATTTATGTATTTCTATTATTTCCAGAAGTCCAGAAATGTCATGTTTTCAGGCACTGTGTCAGATTATTTGTTTATTTATGTATTTCTATTATTTCCAGGAGTCCAGAAATGTTATGTTTTCAGGCACTGTGCCAGATTATTTGTTTATTTATGTATTTCTATTATTTCAAGAAGTCCAGAAATGTTATGTTTTCAGGCACTGTGTCAGATTATTTGTTTATTTATATATTTCTATTATTTCCAGAAGTCCAGAAATGTTATGTTTTCAGGCACTGTGTCAGATTATTAGTTTATTTATGTATTTCTATTATTTCCAGAAGTCCAGAAATGTTATGTTTTCAGGCACTGTGTCAGATTATTTGTTTATTTATGTATTTCTATTATTTCCAGAAGTCCAGAAATTTATGTTTTCTGGCACTGTGTCAGATTATTTGTGTATTTATGTATTTCTATTATTTCCAGAAATCCAGAAATTTTATGTTTTCAGGCTCTGTGTCAGATTATTAGTTTATTTATGTATTTCTATTTTTTCCAGAAGTCCAGAAATGTTATGTTTTCAGGCTCTGTGTCAGATTATTTGTTTATTTATGTATTTCTATTATTTCCAGAAGTCCAGAAATGTCATGTTTTCAGGCACTGTGCCAGATTATTTGTTTATTTATGTATTTCTATTATTTCCAGAAGTCCAGAAATTTTATGTTTTCAGGCTCTGTGTCAGATTATTAGTTTATTTATGTATTTCTATTATTTCCAGAAGTCCAGAAATGTTATGTTTTCAGGCACTGTGTCAGATTATTAGTTTATTTATGTATTTCTATTTTTTCCAGAAGTCCAGAAATGTTATGTTTTCAGGCTCTGTGTCAGATTATTAGTTTAATTATGTATTTCTATTATTTCCAGAAGTCCAGAAATGTTATGTTTTCAGGCACTGAGCCAGATTATTAGTTTATTTATGTATTTCTATTATTTCCAGAAGTCCAGAAATGTTATGTTTTCAGGCACTGAGCCAGATTATTAGTTTATTTATGTATTTCTATTATTTCCAGAAGTCCAGAAATGCTATGTTTTCAGGCACTGTGTCAGATTATTTGTTTATTTATGTATTTCTATTATTTCCAGAAATGTTATGTTTTCAGGCACCGTGCCAGATTATTTGTGTATTTATGTATTTCTATTATTTTCCTATGGTGTTTTATAATGGTGTTTTTCAATTTATGATCAAAATAAAGCCCGTGGGAAACATAACCTGACGATACTTTTACGTTTTGTTCTACAATGTAAACTGCACACACTCACAGCCCAAACGTTCTTATCTAGTTACTTATTAAAAACATACATTTTCAAAAATGACAAAGTTTTGGGTATGTGTGTAATTTACGGGAGGGAGAGGAGAATTAACGCTACGCTCCGCGTCACATTGATGCTGCTGTTAAAGACTCGTTTAGTGCATCTGAGGTCAAACACTGAGATGATGAATGATCGTCTATAATTAGCCCCGCGTGGGCCGTTAGCAGGTTAATCTGGCCGATTGAGTAACGAGTCCGACTGACACAGAGTTCAACTGTCCAAGATCATCAGCCTGTGCGTCGTCAATCATTGAGCCGATGGTAAACACTGAGTTTATTCTGACGGTTAAACACCTGAAACCGATGCCCTAGTGAAACATAAATATACTTAAATGTATCAGATGCATTTATTTCATGCTACGCATACTACAAAATACATTTTTTATATTTATTTACTTAATAAAATGAATAGCAATTGTACTTTTAGTATATTAAACTGGTATATACTTAAAGTCTGCTCAAATGCAACAACAAATTGCATTTTAATTAATGCAATTAATGCACTTTAATTGTGCAGAAGGGGTGCTGAAGTCCAATTAAACATATACTTGGTATATTCGATTGTGCTGAAGTGGAACTATTGCAAGTATACTTCAGGTACATTTTATATATTTTGCATTAAAAATTATTCAAATATCATACAATCCTCATCAAAAGTGACATTAAAACACATTTTAAACTTAATATTAAGAAAAGCGCATTGTGCACAATTAATATGCTAAATAAAGTTGAATTATAATTTTTAGTATATCAGTACATCTCGAGTTATCACACACTCACACATTCTCACTCACACACTCTCTCTCTCACACACACACACACACACACACTCTCATCCACTCTCACTCACACACACACACACACACATACACACACACACACACACACTCTCTCATACACTCTCACTCACACACTCTCTCTCACACACTCACACACACACACCACATACTCTCATACACTCTCACTCACACACTCTCTCTCTCTCACACACACACACACACACTCTCATACACTCTCACTCGCACACTCACACACACTCTCATACACTCTAACTCACACACTCACACACTCTCTCTTTCACACACCACACAATCACGCACGCGCGCATGCACACTCACTCACACACACCCATAGACACACACACACACACACACACTCACGTGTCCTACAGACAGAAACACACTGGTAGAAGGACCAGAGACGGAGAGATCGTGTCCAGCAGCTGCTGACCGTATGAATGATTGATCAGATCACAGGCTGGTTTGTGGGTCAAGACTGGAGTCTGTTCCATTACAAACCCTGAGTTACAGCATTACATACAGTACACCCCCCCCGCCAGGAGACTGAATCAGTACCATCAACAATCATCAGAACAACAACAACAACAACAAAGAATGTTGATAACACTCAATATTTCTGTGGAAATCATTCAAAGATATGGGATAATTAAGATTTGACTGTAGTTTTATTCATCAAGGACTCAATTAAATTGTTTAAAAATGACAGTAAAGACATTTATAATGTTACAAATATTTCTATTTCAAATAAACGCTGTTCTTTTGAACTTTCTATTCATCTGTGAATCCTGAAAAATAATATGTATCCACAAAAATATTGATCAACATTGATAATAATCAGAATGTTTCTTGAGCAGCATTATAATAATTTCTGAAGATCATGTGACACAATGATGCTGAAAATTCAGCTTTGATCAGAGAAATAAATTACAGTTTAACAGATATTCACATAGAAAATAGCTATTTAAAATTATAATAATATTTCACAATTTCTACTGTATTTTTGATTAAATAAATGCAGCCTTGGTGAGCAAAAGACACAAAAAAGATCTGAATTATTCCAAACTTTTGGTCACTAGTGTATATAAACACAACAAAAGCAGTGTCAGATGAGTCATGAGTCACAGGCGCACACACACACACAGGCGCGCGCACACACACACACACACACACAACAGGTGCGCGCACACACACACACACACATACACGCGCATCTCACTCACACTCACACACACATACACACACACACACACACACAGGTGCGCACACACACACACACACACGCACTCTCACTCACACACACACACACAGACACACACACACAGGCGCGCACATACTCTCACACTCACTCATACAGACACACACACACACACACACACACACATACAAACACACACACCTGTGTGAAACAGAACAAACTCTCTCTGCGCTCGTACCTGTTCACAGCCTCCACGATGTCTTCTCGCTGTGAAATCTTTAAGAGGATTTGTAAGGAGCTTTACAAACTCACACAGGTCTGTGATTACCACTCCAGCGCAAAGGATGCTGGGACACGCAGTTCCTCTGAACAGCTTCACACGGTCATTAATCTGTTGGACAGCCGGAGGTAACGAGTCTAGGGGTGAATCTCCACTGACCTGCTTCCTTCTGCAGGTTAATATAAAGCATCAGGTCCTTTTGTTAAAGATTTTCTAAATCAGGACTCGCCAGTGTTTTACATCACTAATGGCTTTTTACCTTCATTCATACAAGTGATTTCATATTTGGATCTTAACAACAACAACAACATACACTGCATTTATTTATTTATGAACTTATATATTTATATAATTATTATTATTTATATTTTATATATATATATATATATATATATATATATATATATATTGTTATTTATATAATTATTATTTAATTTATATATATTTATATAATTTTTATGATTTTATTTTATTAATTATTTTTGTATTACTTTATCATTTTATTTATATAATTATTATTTATTTAATTTATATATATATATATATATATATAATTATTATTTCATTTATATATTTTTATATCATTTTTATGATTTTATTTTATGAATTATATTTTTATTATTTTATTTATTTATATTATTTTATTTATTTATATAATTATTTAATTTATATATATTTATATAATTTGTATGATTTTATTTTATGAATTATATTTTTATGATTTTATTTACTTATATTATTTTATCATTTTATTTATATTATATATTTATATATTATACATTATTAATATATATATATATATTGTTATTTATATAATTATTATTTAATTTATATATATATTTATATAATATTAATGATTTTATTTTATGAATTATATTTTAATTATTTTATTTATTTATATTATTTTATCATTTTATTTATATTATTGTTATTTATATATTTTATTTAATTTAATTTATATATAGAATTATTATTTAATTTATTTTTATTATTTTATTTTGTAATTATATTTATTTATTTGTTTTCGTTTATTTAGATAGGGGCAGTTCAATAAACATGATTTTAAAAAATGCACTGCACATAGAGATTATAGCAGGTGCTAATTTGCATTTCATGTCCCTAGAAAGGCTTTTCTAAAAATAATAATAATAATTATATATATATATAAACTAATGTAACAAACTATTGTACCCATAATGAATCCTAATATCTCCGTTGTGTTCCTGTGTCGGCTGTGAATCCACACACAGCACATTATTCCTCGTTAATCTCATTATCTCTGTGCGTCTCCAGGCCTGTGTACCCAGAATCCTCAGCGCTCGTGACATCACAGACCTGATCCTATTAAACAGCTATATTAAGATCGTTATGAGCACCGTGAATACAGCAGGCAAACATGAAGCAAACGAAAGCTCTCCTTTAGCAATATGAGGTCAAAGGTGACCCGTTAGTCGGTCAAACTGAGACACATTAACTGGTGAAACACGTCAAGAACAGGTCACAGGTCAGTCTGAATCAATCTAAATCATTTGTGAAGATCATACTGCCCTGATATAACATGAACACTTCTAATAGAAACTATTAAAACAATTAGTGCTGAAGGGTGTAGAGTCGTATAATCACAAGTTCAACATCACAGGAATCACTCAGAACCACTGACGTGGATACTAGGGCTGCAACAACGAATCGATAAAATCGATTATTATCGATTATGAAAATCATCGACAACGTTTTCTCATAATCGATTAGTCGGGTCCGCCCACAGTGCACGTCCAACTTCAGCCGGTTGCTCAAATTACAGCTCTAAATAACGTATTTCTATGGACAAAATGCATCTCAAAATAGTGTAGGAAACAGAATGAGATGCTGCGGGAGAAGTACGTGATCCATTTTGCATGATAATTCTTTATTTTGAGCTTTAAGTTAATGCATTAGTGTAAAGGCTTGCCCTGTCAGGCGCTGTGACAGATGCGTGTGCGTCCTCA
>CM049817.1:846322-848822 GCA_027422435.1 Schizopygopsis pylzovi
ATTGAGTAAAACTATATTCTCCTAACAAAGACTCGCAGAATATGATGCAAACATGCAATAATTATACTAAACAACACAAATATCCGTTATGCATTTAATCCAATTCAGCCAAGCTAATAAGAACAATGACTTCAGATAAACATAGCATTCGTGTTTCATTGCTGAACTCTCTAATGCTCTACCACTGAGCCACAGGAGCATCTTCAAAGTGTCAAAGTGCGTTTAGATGAGCCAAAAATATATCTTTATATGTTAAAAACAAACATCGGATTTAATAAGTCATGTAATGTACTTTCCATCATGTAATGAGTTACTGTTTTAGGGAGTAACGCAATATTATAATGCATGCACTGCTTTTAGAAGTAGCTTTCCCCAACACTTAAGACATTAGAGTGACGAGCATCAGAGAAAGATCACGTTCAGATTACAACTCATCATAATACAATAACCAGCCGCTCAAAGCTCGTGACCCATGCAGCGAACCCCGCAGTGCACTAGTGATCGACCGAGATTCAGTTTTTAGAACCGATAGAAGTCGTATAAATTCATTTTAATCTACAGTTTTAGGTTTAAACGCTGTTTAATAGACTAAAGAGTGATAATAATTCACTGAATAATATTCTCTGGAATATTGAAATAAGCTATAACAAACAAAACATCGTATTTTATTGTGTTTCTTAAATGTTTTATCAGAATTATTAAAATGTTTTTGTATAAATTATGAAAACTGCTGCCAGCGCGGTTTATCTATTTACACAGAACTATACTCAAACTGTGTGTGTGTGTGTGTGTGTGTGTGTGTGTGTGTGTGTCCACTGCTCCAGGTGTGTGTGTGTGTGTCCACTGCTCCAGGTGTGTGTGTGTGTGTGTCCACTGTTCCAGGTGTGTGTGTGTGTGTCCACTGCTCCAGGTGTGTGTGTGTGTGTGTGTGTCCACTGCTCCAGGTGTGGTGTGTGTGTGTGTGTGTGTGTGTGTGTGTGTGTGTGTCCACTGCTCCAGGTGTGTGTGTGTGTGTGTGTCCACTGCTCCAGGTGTGTGTGTGTCCACTGCTCCAAGTGTGTGTGTGTGTGTGTGTGTGTGTGTCCACTGCTCCAGGTGTGTGTGTGTGTGTCCACTGCTCCAGGAATGTGTGTGTGTGTGTGTCCCACTGCTCCAGGTGTGTGTGTGTGTGTCCACTGCTCCAAGTGTGTGTGTCCACTGCTCCAAGTGTGTGTGTGTGTGTGTGTGTCCACTGCTCCAGGTGTGTGTGTGTGTGTGTGTGTGTGTGTGTGTGTGTGTCCACTGCTCCAGGTGTGTGTGTGTGTGTGTCCACTGCTCCAGGTGTGTGTGTGTGTGTGTGTGTGTGTCCACTGCTCCAGGTGTGTGTGTGTGTGTGTGTGTGTGTGTGTGTCCACTGCTCCAGGTGTGTGTGTGTGTGTGTTTCCACTGCTCCAGGTGTGTGTGTGTGTGTGTGTGTGTCCACTGCTCCAGGTGTGTGTGTGTGTGTGTGTGTGTGTGTCCACTGCTCCAGGTGTGTGTGTGTGTGTGTGTGTGTGTCCACTGCTCCAGGTGTGTGTGTGTGTGTGTGTGTGTGTGAGTGTAGTTGGATGGGTCAAACGTAGAGAACATATTTCACTGCTGGTTATACACTGTATTATTGTGTATGTGACAAAAAAATAATGTATATTGTTTTTTTTCTAAACCGATATCCGATAATGGTAAAATGCTTAAATATCGGTAAACCCATATATCGGTCGATCTCTAGTGTGAACCCTTAAAATACAAGATGTCTCAGCGGCTGAAGATAACAGCACGGCTCAGTGAATGGAAACATTAGCGGCTCCATATTTAACCCGCAGCACTGGGACGTGCCCCGCTCATAACACCAATTACTGAACGCCACCGGAGAGCGACTCCGTCTTATTAAGAGCGTTAACGATTTACTTCCCCACAGAACCACCTCAGATTAGAGCTGCTCCGATCTACAGACGCGCTAGATCAGCGACAGATGCATTAATAATGACGTCTGATCTCTGCAATACCTGCTGATTTCATTATATAATGTACTTTTTATGGATTACATATGGTTCACAAAGTGGCATTTAATTATTCATAATTTATTGATTCCCTTAAAAAAAAAAGAGTTTCTTATTTTAAAAGTTTATAAGCAATTAGACTATGTATGAAACTAACAATTATGTAAGTTACTAAAGCAGCACAGCTATATTTATAGCAATATCCAAAAATACACTGTATGGGTCAAAATTATACATTTTCCTTTGATGCCAAAAATCATTAGATATTAAGATCATGTTCCATGACGATATTTTCTACCGTAAATATATCAAAACTTAATTTCTGATTATTAATATGCATTGCTAAGAATTAATTTGAACAACTTTAAAGATGCTTTTCTCAATATTTAGATTTTTTTTTGCACCCTCATATTCTCAAATATTATCCAAACCATACATTAATGCAAATATGATTTATTCATCTTTCAGATCAATCTCACGCCCCT
>CM049817.1:853822-858822 GCA_027422435.1 Schizopygopsis pylzovi
TTAGAATTATGACATTACTTATAATAGCGACTCGTATGACATTTACATTATGTATTTATATGTATACGTCTTTAGATATTTATAAAAATTCACTTCACTTATTCTAAATGGTAGTTTTTGCTCTCCTCTACTATGATATTTACGGTTGCACACGCAATGGAACACTAGCATGCTACTTAACGGACAGTATACCGCGTATATACTTTAAATATTACGTGAAACTTTGTACGAAACGATAAACGTTGCTGAGCTGTGTGCTATTAACATGTAACTTTCTGCGCACTAAAAAAACCGTATACGCTCACAGCGTCGCTCTCTGCGCAAGTAGTACGAGTAGTACGGTAAGTTAGTAACACAGCCTGCGTCGTTCAGCGTCTCTCGTGAGATGACAACACGGAAAACGGAAGAGACTTTCGTGCTCTCGGGGTGAGAAAATAAACATCAAATAATCCTCATGTCATCTAATTCTCAGTCGTAATCTATTATCGACTCGACGTCACGTTACCAACGCAATGTGTTGATCGAAGTGTATTTATTTATCGCGTAGAATAAAACTAACCGCTTTATTCTGTCAGATGTTTAACGTAACGTTACTTTCAGTTTCGCGCGGTTCGGTGTCTTAAACACCCGTAACAGATACTCTGAACCCCACGATTCCGTTCTCGCTTCTGCTTTTATATGCCTTTAAAGTGATTTTATTCTAGTTTCACGCAAAAAAAAAGCCTGAAAGGCCACGCGCCGATGCGGGAAACTCCCGCAGGTCTGTGACGTCACGGCGAAACACAATCACGCAGCTGCTTTCACGATATCCTCATTACTGTCGAGTACAGTTGTGCGTGGTCAGTTTGGTGTAAATGTCACTGTTTATCTGGAAACCGAAAGCGAAAGCGTTACGAAACCGAACTGCTGGGCCGCCGTAGTATCAGATGGTAATACTATGGTATCTGGAAATATAATATATAGCATGTATAACTTATGGTTATGTGTCCACAAAACCAGTCATAAGGAGCAATTTTATGAAATTGAGATGTATGCATCATCTGGAAACTGAATAAATAGATTTCAATTGATGTATGGTTTGTTATGATCGGACGATATTTGAACATATAGAATCTGAGGGTGCAAAAAAAATCTAAATATTCCTCATCCTCATGAATATGCTAATGTGTTCCAGGTGAATCTATACAGTCATCATGCAGAGTACGTCGAATTACCTGTGGATGATGTCTGACCTGCTGGGTCAGGGAGCCACGGCCAATGTTTACCGCGGTAGACACAAGGTATACATGTTGATTTTACACTGTCTGGTGTCTATACGTAACTCGCTTTGTCCTAGGATCTCACACACGTGGATTTTGCTTCAGTGATTCGTTTACATGTCACTCAACTGGTGTTTACTGTGTAAACATGTCTGTGTGTCTGCAGAAAACCGGCGATCTCTATGCGGTCAAAGTGTTCAATAACCTGAGCTTCCTTCGTCCGCTGGACGTCCAGTTGAGAGAGTTTGAGGTGCTGAAAAAACTCAACCACAAAAACATCGTGAAGCTCTTCGCCGTTGAGGAGGAGGTGAGACCGAGCTCATCTCAGCAGCTGTTATGTCAAATGCAGCTTATATAAAGCAATAGTTCCTCCAAAAATCAAGATGTGTTCAACTCTCAAGCCATCCGAGATCTGGATGAGTGTGTTTCTTCATCAGGTTTGGACACATGTGTCTCTCAGCAATGGAAGTGAATGGGTGCCGTCAGAATGAGAGCTGATAAATACACAGCAGTCCATCTGGAGAAGACAAAACCTGAAACAAATCCAGCATTACGACGTTTTTAACTCCAATACGAGTCTATAATAATAACACCTCCTCCAGTGAAAGTGTTCTGGTCTGAATCAGGAGATAAATCTGCAGCGTTTACAAAACAAAACCGCTCTAAACACGTGACTGGATTTTGATGTGACAGACAGAGATGCACTTTTTCACTGGAGGAAGCTTTATTATGGATTATAGACGTCTTAATGCTGGATTTTTTTCTCAGCTTTTGTTAACTTACGAACTGGAGTGCTGTGATGTTTTTATCAGCGCTCATTCTGACGGCACCCATTCACTTCAGTGAGACATTTCTCCAAACCTGGGTGAACTGTCTCTTTAAAAAACCTCTCCGCTCATATAAGAATCAAACCGATTAGCTTCAATCGTTTCATGATGCTTTTGTAAGTTCTGTAAACTCTTCCCTGTTCTACTTTCACAAGTAACACCTGTAAAACCTGTTTGCTCCAAACCACGAACATCACAGGACACTGTCCTTGTCATTCAGAAATATGACGCTCATTTGGTGAATGTTTGTGTTGTGTGTCAGTCGAACACGCGTCATAAGGTGTTGGTGATGGAGTACTGTCCATGTGGAAGTCTCTACACGGTTCTCGAGGAACCGACGAACGCTTACGGACTCCCGGAGGACGAGTTCCTCATCGTTCTGCAAGATGTGGGTAAGTTCAGCGGAAAAAGGTTCACACAGTAAGCATTTTTCTATTCTAGTGCGCTACTTTTCCATTGTTTTTCTATGTAGACGCACTAGACCGATGCGTATGAGCGTTATTGTGCTCACATCTTTTGCAGCACCGTGTCAAGTTAAAATAATTAAATCTTTTACACACGCAGCGCTGCTCATCAATGTCCGTTCCAGAGCAGTGGACCAATCAGAAGAGCCCGGAGGCGGGGCATGTGCTGCAAGCTTTTGTTTACAGTAGCAAGTGGCAACATGGCAGAACAAGCGTGCGAATATTTTTATTTATTTGTTAAAAGCCAATCATGAGCACTGCGTTTTGCATTTTTAAAAGCGCTAATGTGCAACCTTTCCATTGTTTTTCTATGTAAACGCTCTGTATGAGCATTGCACTCGCGTCTCGCATCATGAGTGTCGTGTTTTTAAGACGACGCCGTATCAAGTTTTAACTTTGAATTACACGCAGCGCTGCTCATCAATGTCAGTCCCAGAGCTGTGGACCAATCAGGAGAGCCTGGAGGCGGGGCAAGTGTCGCAAGCTTTTGTTTACACTAGCAAGTTGGCATGGCAACTGTTTTATTTAACGGCAACATGGCAGAGGATGCGTTCTACGCTGTGCTTTTAAAAAGCGCGTTTTTAGACGCAAAATCAGTTTTTTTTGTGGTAAAATTCAATTTTGGTAGCTTGAGTTTCTCAGTGACACCGCTGATGTTTGTGACAGTGGCGGGAATGAATCATCTGAGAGAGTACGGGATCGTCCATCGAGACATCAAGCCCGGGAACATCATGCGCATGATCGGAGAAGACGGACGATCCGTCTATAAGCTGACCGACTTCGGAGCCGCGCGGGAGCTGGAAGACGACGAGCAGTTCGTGTCGCTGTACGGCACAGAGGAGTATCTGGTGAGCTGCTGAGGATGATGGGAAACCTGACGCCCGTGTTTCGCGATCCTCGCTGATCTCTCTCTCGGTGTGTCTGCAGCATCCTGACATGTACGAGCGAGCCGTGCTGAGGAAGGACCACCAGAAGAAATACGGAGCCACGGTGGATCTGTGGAGCATCGGAGTCACGTTTTATCACGCCGCCACCGGCTGCCTGCCGTTCAGACCGTTCGAAGGGCCGCGCAGGAACAAGGAAGTCATGTATGTGATGTTTTTTAAACATTTAACGAGTCGTGTTCTCTTTATTCTCATTATTATCTGGTTCATTAATTGAGATGGACCGATTATATCGGTGTACCGATATTTTTCCCGATATTTGAGTATTTTACCATAATCGGATATCGGTCATAATATATAAACTTTTTTTTAATAATTTTTTTGTTTTGTCACATGCACAATTATACAGAGTATAACCAGCAGTGAAACGTGTTCTCTGTATTTGACCCATCCAAGTGCACACACACCTGGAGCAGTGGACACACACACACACACACACACACACACCTGGAGCAGTGGGCACACACACACACACACACACACACCTGGAGCAGTGGACACACACACTCACACACACACCTGGAGCAGTGGGCACACACACACACACACACACCTGGAGCAGTGGGCACACACACACTCACACACACACCTGGAGCAGTGGGCACACACACACTCACACACACACCTGGAGTAGTGGGCACACACACACACACCTGGAGCAGTGGGCACACACACACACACCTGGAGCAGTGGGCACACACACACACACACCTGGAGCAGTGGACACACACACACACACACCTGGAGCAGTGGACACACACACACACACACTTTGAGCAGTGGACACACGCACACACACTTTGAGCAGTGGACACACACATACACACACACACACACACACACCTGGAGCAGGGGACACACACACACACACACACACCTGGAGCAGTGGGGACACACACACACACACACCTGGAGCAGTGGACACACACTCACACACACACACACACACTTGGAGCAGTGGACACACACACACACACCGCATGTAAAAATGCTAAATATGTATTAGCCAAAATTCAACTCAAAAATAAATTTTCAAAATGACGAGGCCAGAATCAAATCGGATCTTAATGTGCGTTTACTAAACAAAAAGACGATTATTGTTTCACATAGGTGCTTTCACTCCAATTAATAATAGATTACGAATTAAAACAAATATTAGGTCTCATTTAATGTACGCTAACCATGTGTATGCACACATTTGTAAATAGTTTTGTGCACAAATCCCGATTCGTCACTAATTGTTTTACTGTAAATGATCCGGCAGGTATAAGATCATCACAGAGAAGCCGTCCGGCGCGATCTCGGGCCATCAGAAGTTCGAGAACGGGAAGATCGAGTGGAGCTCAGACATGCCGATCTCCTGCAGCCTCTCCAAGTGAGTCCGAGTCTCCAGACGCTCGGAAGAGTTTAGAGAAGTGTGTCTGATGTGTGTTTGTGTGTCTCAGGGGTCTCCAGAGTCTCCTCACTCCAGTGCTGGCCAACATCCTCGAAGCAGACCAGGAGAAG
>CM049817.1:863822-868822 GCA_027422435.1 Schizopygopsis pylzovi
TGTTGCACTGTAAATGATCCGGCAGGTATAAGATCATCACAGAGAAGCCGTCCGGCGCGATCTCGGGCCATCAGAAGTTCGAGAACGGGAAGATCGAGTGGAGCTCAGAGATGCCGATCTCCTGCAGCCTCTCCAAGTGAGTCCGAGTCTCCAGACGCTCGGAAGAGTTTAGAGAAGTGTGTCTGATGTGTGTTTGTGTGTCTCAGGGGTCTCCAGAGTCTCCTCACTCCAGTGCTGGCCAACATCCTCGAAGCAGACCAGGAGAAGTGCTGGGGCTTCGACCAGTTCTTCGCCGAGACCAGCGATATCTTACACCGCATCGTCATCTATGTTTTCAGCCTGCAGCAGGCCACGCTTCACCGCATCTACATACACACATACAACACGTGAGCAGACGCACACACACACACACACACACACACTCACACTCACCTACAACACGTGAGCAGGCGTGCAACACACACACACACACACACACTCACACACACACTCCACACACACACACACATACAACACGTGAGCAGGCGTGCAACACACACACAGACGCACACACTCACACACAACACACATACACAAATACAACACGTGAGCAGGCGTGCAACACACACACACACACACACACACACACACAATACAACAACGTGAGCAGGCGTGCAACACACACGCACACACAGACACACGCACGCACGCACACACACACACACACACAGATACACACACACACAGACATAGACACATACACACATACAACACGTGAGCAGGCGTGCAACACACACACAGACGCACACACTCACACACAACACACATACACAAATACAACACGTGAGCAGGCGTGCAACACACACACACACACACACAAATACAACACGTGAGCAGGCGTGCAACACACACGCACACACAGACACACGCACGCACGCACACACACACACACACAGATACACACACACACAGACATAGACACATACACACATACAACACGTGAGCAGGCGTGCAACACATAGACACACACACACAGATGCACACACACGTGAGCAGGCGTGCTACACACACACACACACACACTCACAGATGCACACACACGTGAGTAGGCGTGCTACACACACAGATGCACACACACGTGAGCAGGCGTGCTACACACACACACTCACTCGCACACACACACACAGATGCACACACACGTGAGCAGGCGTGCTACGCACACACACACGCACACACTCACTCACTCACTCACTCACTCACACACACACACATACAACACGTGAGCAGGCGTGCAACACACACACACACACTCACTCACTCACTCACTCTCACTCACTGTCACACACACACACACACACACACACACACACACACACACACACACACACACACACACACACACACACACACACACACACACTCACACACTCACACATACACACATACACGCAACTCACACACACACTCACGCACGCATGCGCACGCACGCACACACATACAACACGTGAGCACATGTGCAACACACACACACACACACACACACACACACACCACACTGCAATGATGCATTTTGTTTTCATTTTTAAAAAAAAGACCATACATTTATTTATTAGACTATATTTTGTGTATCAATTACCAAAAAACTAGTTCGTTTGCTGCATATTCGACATGTTGACAAACACACGAAAGCCCATTTCCACCCCACCGAATATTTTCACCGACTTTTTATCTCACAATTCAGACTTTTCTTCTCAGAATTAAAAGTTTGCAATTTAGTGCAATTGTGAAGTGCAACGCATTTATGAAAGAAATCAGAATTGTGAGATAAAAAGGTGCAATTGCCTAAAATGTTTATTCTATTGCAGAAACAAAAATAATAATTTGAGATGAAAATTACTTTTTTTTTTATTCATAATCATAAGCAATTAAAGCAATCATAAATGGGAATGCAAAAATGATATTTGCTTGTTTTCGTTCACCACTGCGGTGTGCATTAAGATATTTTCTGTCAACGTTTGAGTCGTTAGACTCGTTAGCTGCTGTCTGAATAACAAAGCGCAGTAAATGTGAAAACTATTTGTGACCCTGCACCACAAAACCAGTCATAAGGGTCAATTTTTGGAAATTCATCTTTCCATTGATGTATGGTTTGGACAATATTTGAAAATCTAGAATCTGAGGGTGCAAAAAAATCCTAAATATTGAGAAAATCATCTTTAAAGTTGTTCAAATTAAGTCTGAGCAATGCATATTACTAATCAAAAATTAAGTTTTGATATTTTTACGGAACAAAATATCTTCATGGAACATGATCTTAATATCCTAATGATTTTTGGCATAAAATAAAAATCTATAATTTTGACCCATACACTATATTGTTGGTTATTACTATAAATATACTCCAGCGACTCCACATTTATGCTACGAGTTTTTCTTGTATAAAAACACAGAAATATTAAAAGCATCTTTTCACTCTGCAGTCATGTAAAGATAATTTCTATGTCCATTTATTCAGTTATGTATGTTATTATGTTCACAGTGCAGTATTCTCTCTCCGTCCAGGGTGAATCTCTTTCAGGAGCTGCTCTTCAGACGGACCAACATAACCCCATCCCATCAGGACTTTCTGTACGAGGGCCGACGCCTCGTCCTCGAACCCAACCGGCAGGCTCAGAGCTTCCCCAAGACCTCCAGAGAGAATCCCATCATGCTTCTGTGCAGAGACCCTGTCAACACCGTCGGCCTGCTGTTTGAGGACCGTGAGTCTGACACGCGCTAATAACCACATCAAAATCTCACAATACCATATTTAATGCGATATATAACAGGCAGCGGATATCTGCACTGCGATAGAGGCTATTTACGCTGTTAGAATAGCTGGATTTTCTGCTAATTATACTACTTGTTGCAAATAGTGGCTATTATCTGCACCTCAGTATTGTATTTAATTCACTTTTTAGTCATTTAGCGGACGCTTTTATCCAAAGCGACTTACAAATAAGAAAAAGTAACTAAGACTATAAGTTAAAACTCTATAAATACACATTTAAGAAAATGGAGAAATTAAATAAAATGACAAACGCATACAACAACAACATTTCAAAACTAAACATTTAAATGAAAACAAAAAATAAAGCTAAAAACATTTCAAAATATTAAAACAACAAAAGTATAAAATGAGTCTAACATGACACTAAGCCAAACATCATATATATATTATATATATATATTATATATATGTTTTTCATTTACCATGTAGTATGTTAACGTTACTAAAATAACTCTTATTTTATTCAAACTAAAACTAAAGAAAATACCTATAAAGACATAGTAAATTCATACATAATTTATCTACAATTCAAATAGATAACAAATCAAACGGCAGTAGTTTATTAGTAGTATTACATTATAAAACAGTATGCAATAATAACTTTGAGTGTAAATTAAAATTTTAATTAAATGTATTAAATGGATGCCACCTTATTGGGACTATAAAGCCCACCCGATACTATATTTTAAACTTTTTGGTTATTTCCTTAATTTTTATTAAAAATAAATGCTTTTCTGATGTGATTTGAAATTTGAAAAGGGAGAATATTTTTTTTGGCCAAAAGGAGGATTCGAACCCGGATGAAAAAAAATAAATAAATAAAGCTTAGAACAATTCAAAATATTAAATAACAAAAGGTATGATTCTAACATAACATTAAGCCAAACAACTACATGTGTGTGTGTGTGTACAACTACACACAGACACACATACATATATATATATTTATTTTGAAGGAAACGGCTGTAGAGCTTTTATTTTGAAGGAAACGGCTGTAGAGCTTTTATTTTGAAGGAAACGGCTGTAGAGCTTTTATTTTGAAGGGAACGGCTGAAGAGGTTTTATTTTGAAGGAAACGGCTGTAGAGCTTTTATTTTGAAGGAAACGGCTGTAGAGCTTTTATTTTGAAGGAAACGGCTGTAGAGCTTTTATTTTGAAGGAGCTTTTATTTTGAAGGAAACGGCTGTAGAGCTTTTATTTTGAAGGAAACGGCTGAAGAGCTTTTATTTTGAAGGAAACGGCTGTAGAGCTTTTATTTTGAAGGAACGGCTGTAGAGCTTTTATTTTGAAGGAAACGGCTGTAGAGCTTTTATTTTGAAGGAAACGGCTGAAGAGCTTTTATTTTGAAGGAAACGGCTGTAGAGCTTTTATTTTGAAGGAAACGGCTGTAGAGCTTTTATTTTGAAGGAAACGGCTGTAGAGCTTTTATTTATGAAGGAAACGGCTGTAGAGCTTTTATTTTGAAGGAAACGGCTGTAGAGCTTTTATTTTGAAGGAAACGGCTGTAGAGCTTTTATTTTGAAGGAGCTTTTATTTTGAAAGAAACGGCTGTAGAGCTTTTATTTTGAAGGAGCTTTTATTTTGGAGGAAACGGCTGTAGAGCTTTTATTTTGAAGGAAACGGCTGTAGAGCTTTTATTTTGAAGGAGCTTTTATTTTGAAGGAAACGGCTGTAGAGCTTTTATTTTGAAGGAGCTTTTATTTTGAAGGAAACGGCTATAGAGCTTTTATTTTGAAGGAAACGGCTGTAGAGCTTTTATTTTGAAGGAAACGGCTGTAGAGCTTTTATTTTGAAGGAAACGGCTGTAGAGCTTTTATTTTGAAGGAAACGGCTGTAGAGCTTTTATTTTGACAGAAACTCCAGCTTCAGTGAAAACATGCACAAAAACACGTCTCACTACAAGTCTAGTGAAACGCTGTAAATCATCTGCGGCGAAAATAAAGCCTAACTGGGGGCTGTTTCATCCCAAACGCGCGCTAGACTCACAGCATGTGAAATAAACGAGTTGAGTGCATTCATTAAATGTGAACGGAGCCGTTCTGAGACGCAGAAAACCGGATCATATCGTCATGTGACATCGTGATTATCGCGATATCCATAATATCGTCACATCCCTACTAATAACTAGACATGTCACAATAACAGCTTTCTTGTTGTGCGATATACTGCCCCAGAAATAATTGCGATAAGC
>CM049817.1:873822-906322 GCA_027422435.1 Schizopygopsis pylzovi
TTTCAAACTGTCCTTGGGGCGCAGGCTCCTCCCACTTTTGTTGTTAGAGCGAATCAATATTGTTTTTATATGTTTGGCCTCATGTGATTGGACCGATCTCTCGTTCCACTCAGCAGCAGCTCGTCAGTTGACAGACACGTACTAATTAATGTGGAAGCAAGCGCAATATCTCCAGATGAAAGACAATTTCCTCAGATTTTCAAATATTGTCCAAACCATACATCAATGAAACACGTACCTTTAACGTAACCTTTAGGATGTGATGCAAGCGTGTTGATCACGTCTCTGTGTGCAGCTCTCCAGCTCTCTGGGCTCCATGGAGCAGACGCTTCAGGACATCAGCAGCATGTTCCTGCCGGGAGGAAGTCTGACCGACACGTGGACGCAGCAAGTGGGAACGCACCCGGAGGACAGGAAGTGAGTGTCACGGCTTCAGCGCTCGTTACACTGAGAACCAAGCGTCTCGTTTCCTCAAAACAAACCGTTGCTGTTCATAACAGTGCAGCACACCAGGTTCTTCCTCATTGGTACAAATATCTACATTTCCAGAGCAGGCGCTTTTATCCGAAGCGACTTAGAAAACATTTTCATTACTTGAACCAAAATAAGCGTTAGCTTAAGGAAAATAAAATAAAGTAAAATCAGGATAAATTTACTGGAGAAGCAAAATTACTTTTTTTTTAATTTTTTATAATACAGCTTAAAATATCTGCCACTGGGGTAAAAATGTATTTAGATAAATCTGCCAGAAAACAACATTTAATATTTTATTACTAGTGCTGTCAAACGATTAATCGATTATATTTTAAATATATTTATATATAATATAAGTTCTATGCATGTGAATATTTTCTAAACATATACTGTATGTGTGTGTATTTATATATACATCATATATATGTGTGTGTACTGTGTTTATATAAATATATGCATATGCATGTATATATTTAAGAAAAATGTTATGTTTATATTTTAAATATATTTATATATAATATAAGTTCTATGCATGAAAATATTTTCTAAACATATACATGCATGTGCATATATTTATATATACACAGTACACACACATATATATTATGTAAACAAACGTTTATTTTGGATGTGATTAATCGCGACAGCACTAATACGTTATTTTGCTAATCCTGTAAATGTATCTTGATTTAATATTGTTTAAATATTTGTACCGGAGAACAAGTCGAAAAACAAAATTGTTATTTTATTATCATTGAGATATTATTATAGTTTTTGTTAATATTATGTGTTTTTTGTTGTTTTGAGATATTTATGTTTTTTTTTGTTCTTTGTTTATTTTAGACCATCAGGTTAAACTAATTGAAAACTAGCTGAAATAAACTAATAATCATATTCATTTGATTGTAAGTCAACATTTATTTAGTTTCAAGTAATGCAAATATTTTTTTGGTTCCAGTGTTTTTCCCACAGAAGAAGAACATGATTTTTTTCCCCCCGTGAACTAGGGGTGTGCGATATTATCGTTAATTGTTGTTTTAACGATGTGCAATTTGACAATATCGAGTATTTAAAAAACAAAAACAAAAAAAAAACGCCCTTACAGAGTGCACGCATATATTAGCCTGCGTGGTGATGAAGGGGTTAATCAGTGCACGTGATTAATTAGAGCGTGCTCTTTCACTGCATGGTTCTGTGGATTAAAATGCATTAAGAGTGATCGCAAAATTCAAGATATGGGGTCCAGAAAATGTATATATTTACGTTTCACATAGTTAAAATTGCACAAAGGGTGCAGTTTTTTCTCCAAAAATAAGCACGATTACAAATGATGATATTGATTTTATACAACAGTTCAATAAACAATAAGTTAATATTAAGTTACTTACGTTTTAGACGCCATATTACCTGTTTTTGCTCCATTTCGCCGACAAAAATTAATTCTCAACAGCTACAGCGATGTTTTATGTCTCTGAGCAACATGAGTGATTCGTTCATGAATGATTCAATCGTTTAAATGATTCGGTTCAGTCTCAGTGATTCGTTCCTGAATGATTCAATCGTTTAAATGATTCGGTTCAGTCGCAGTGATTCGTTCCTGAATGATTGAACCGTTTAAATGATTCGGTTCAGTCGCAGTGATTCGTTCCTGAATGATTCAATCGTTTAAATGATTCGGTTCAGTCTCAGTGATTCGTTCATGAATGATTCAATCGTTTAAATGATTCGGTTCAGTCTCAGTGATTCGTTCCTGAATGATTCAATCGTTTAAATGATTCGGTTCAGTCTCAGTGATTCGTTCCTGAATGATTCAATCGTTTAAATGATTCGGTTCAGTCTCAGTGATTCGTTCCTGAATGATTCAATCGTTTAAATGATTCGGTTCAGTCTCAGTGATTCGTTCCTGAATGATTCAATCGTTTAAATGATTCGGTTCAGTCTCAGTGATTCGTTCATGAATGATTCAATCGTTTAAATGATTCGGTTCAGTCTCAGTGATTCGTTCATGAATGATTCAATCGTTTAAATGATTCGGTTAAGTCTCAGTGATTCGTTCCTGAATGATTCAATCGTTTAAATGATTCGGTTCAGTCTCAGTGATTCGTTCCTGAATGATTCAATCGTTTAAATGATTCGGTTCAGTCTCAGTGATTCGTTCCTGAATGATTCAATCGTTTAAATGATTCGGTTCCGTCTCAGTGATTCGTTCCTGAATGATTCAATCGTTTAAATGATTCGGTTCAGTCTCAGTGATTCGTTCCTGAATGATTAAATCGTTTAAATGATTCGGTTCAGTCTCAGTGATTCATTCATGAATGATTCAATCGTTTAAATGATTCTGTTCAGTCTCAGTGATTCGTTCATGAATGATTCAATCGTTTAAATGATTCGGTTCAGTCGCAGTGATTCGTTACTGAATGATTCAATCGTTTAAATGATTCGGTTCAGTCTCAGTGATTTGTTCATGAATGATACAATCGTTTAAATGATTCGGTTCAGTCTCAGTGATTAGTTCCTGAATGATTCAATCGTTTAAATGATTCGGTTCAGTCGCAGTGACTCGATTGCTAAATTAATGAATCGCTTAAATTATTCGGTTCAGTCGCAGTGACTCGCTTGTTAAATTAATGAATCGTTTAAATGATTCGGTTCAGTCGCAGTGACTCGCTTGCTAAATTAATGAATCGTTTAAATGATTCGGTTCAGTCGCAGTGACTCCCTTGCTAAATGAATGAATCGTTTAAATGATTCGGTTCAGTCGCAGTGACTCGCTTGCTAAATTTATGAATCGTTTAAATGATTCGTTTCAGTCGCAGTGACTCGCTTGCTAAATTACTGAATCGTTTAAATGATTCGGTTCAATCGCAGTGACTCCCTTGCTAAATTAATGAATCATTTAAATGATTCGGTTCAGTCGCAGTGACTCGCTTGCTAAATTAATGAATCGTTTAAATGATTCGGTCCAGTCGCAGTGACTCGCTTGCTAAATTAATGAATCGTTTAAATGATTCGGTTCAGTCGCAGTGACTCGCTTGCTAAATTAATGAATCGTTTAAATGATTCGGTTCAGTCGCAGTGACTCGCTTGCTAAATTACTGAATCGTTTAAATGATTCGGTTCAGTCGCAGTGACTCACTTGCTAAATTACTGAATCGTTTAAATGATTCGGTTCAGTCGCAGTGACTCGCTTGCTAAATTACTGAATCGTTTAAATGATTCGGTTCAGTCGCAGTGACTCGCTTGCTAAATTACGGAATCGTTTAAATGATTCGGTTCAGTCGCAGTGACTCGCTTGCTAAATTACTGAATCGTTTAAATGATTCGGTTCAGTCGCAGTGACTCGCTTGCTAAATTACTGAATCGTTTAAATGATTCGGTTCAGTCGCAGTGACTCGCTTGCTAAATTACTGAATCGTTTAAATGATTCGGTTCAGTCGCAGTGACTCGCTTGCTAAATTACTGAATCGTTTAAATGATTCGGTTCAGTCGCAGTGACTCACTTGTTACCAGTGACTTTCTGCCACCTGCTGGCGATTTAATTTCACATTTAAAGTCTATTTTCGGTTTTAAAATAATTTTAAATATCAGTATACAATGTTTTATGTTTAAAACGTCAAATGATGCATTTGTAACTGCAGGTTAAAGCACTCCATGTCCCTCTGAGCTGCATTAAACAGTGTGTGAACACATCTAAACACCTTCAGATGCAGCTTCTGCAAAGATTAATGTTGATAATACTGGTTTAATTTGTTTGGTAACTGCCAAAATGTGTATTATCTTAATTTACTGATTAAAAGTTACAATTTGACTCCACAAAAATATCGAGGTATATTTTTTTTCAGTATCTCGCACCCCTACCGTGAACACATTATAAGTGTGATCTTGAGCTTCTGGTGCTGACGTGTTTCCGTGTCTCTCGTCTAGTGTGGAGAAGATCCGGGTTCTGCTGGACGCCATCAGCAGCATCTACCAGCAGTTCAAGAAGGACAAGGCCGAGAGACGTGAGTCTGAGAGAGATCTCGTCAGCGCTCGTTAGCTCGTTTTTATGTGTTTGACGCGTCTTATCTCCTCAGGCTTGCCTTATAACGAAGAACAAATCCACAAGTTTGACAAGTGAGTATCATGTGTGTTCGCTGAAGAACTGAGCGCATGTGACGCAGACTCATGATGACACCAATCGCTCTGCTTTCTGCAGGCAAAAGCTGGTTCTTCACGCCACCAAAGCGCGGGCGCTCTTCACAGACGAGTGTGCCATGAAATATCGCCTCTTCATCTCCAAGAGCGAGGAGTGGATGAAGTAAGAGACGCTCTGAAGCTCACCTGGGATCCAAACAGTCCAGCTGGATATTAATATTACAGTTACAAATGTTATTATTCAATCATTCACTGATCATTATATTGTGTTTCAAGCTGTGTGTTAAGACACGTTCACTCTGAAAAGATAACGATAACTATATTAGCATCCACACAAAAGGACCTTAACTTTAATTAGTGTCCACACAAACTAATGATAACTATATTAGCATCCATACGAGCATGAAACATCGTTATTTTAATTATAATCGTGCTACAGTTGTGTCGTTTACAGCAGGATCGATTCTGATTGGCTCTTAATGTTTTTATGCAGTTGTCGTTTACAGCAGGATCGATTCTGATTGGCTCTTAATGTTTTTATGCAGTTTTGTCGTTTACAGCAGGATCGATTCTGATTGGCTCTTAATGTTTTTATGCAGTTTTGTCGTTTACAGCAGGATCGATTCTGATTGGCTCTTAATGTTTTTATGCAGTTTTGTCGTTTACAGCAGGATCGATTCTGATTGGCTCTTAATGTTTTTATGCAGTTTTGTCTTTTACAGCAGGATCGATTCTGATTGGCTCTTAATGTTTTTATGCAGTTGTGTCGTTTACAGCAGGATCGATTCTGATTGGCTCTTAATGTTTTTATGCAGTTGTGTCGTCTACAGCAGGATCGTTCATGAATGATTCAATCGTTTAAATGATTCGGTTCAGTCTCAGTGATTCGTTCCTGAATGATTCAATCGTTTAAATGATTCGGTTCAGTCGCAGTGATTCGTTCCTGAATGATTGAACCGTTTAAATGATTTGGTTCAGTCGCAGTGATTCGTTCCTGAATGATTGAACCGTTTAAATGATTCGGTTCAGTCTCAGTGATTCGTTCCTGAATGATTCAATCGTTTAAATGATTCGGTTCAGTCTCAGTGATTCGTTCCTGAATGATTCAATCGTTTAAATGATTCGGTTCAGTCTCAGTGATTCGTTCCTGAATGATTCAATCGTTTAAATGATTCGGTTCAGTCTCAGTGATTCGTCCCTGAATGATTCAATCGTTTAAATGATTCGGTTCAGTCTCAGTGATTCGTTCATGAATGATTCAAACGTTTAAATGATTCGGTTCAGTCTCAGTGATTCGTTCATGAATGATTCAAACGTTTAAATGATTCGGTTCAGTCTCAGTGATTCGTTCCTGAATGATTCAAACGTTTAAATGATTCGGTTCAGTCTCAGTGATTCGTTCCTGAATGATTCAATCGTTTAAATGATTCGGTTCAGTCTCAGTGATTCGTTCCTGAATGATTCAATCGTTTAAATGATTCGGTTCAGTCTCAGTGATTCGTTCCTGAATGATTCAATCGTTTAAATGATTCGGTTCCGTCTCAGTGATTCGTTCCTGAATGATTCAATCGTTTAAATGATTCGGTTCCGTCTCAGTGATTCGTTCCTGAATGATTCAATCGTTTAAATGATTCGGTTCAGTCTCAGTGATTCGTTCCTGAATGATTCAATCGTTTAAATGATTCGGTTCAGTCGCAGTGATTCGTTCCTGAATGATTCAATCGTTTAAATGATTCGGTTCAGTCTCAGTGATTCGTTCATGAATGATTCAATCGTTTAAATGATTCGGTTCAGTCTCAGTGATTCGTTTCTGAATGATTCAATCGTTTAAATGATTCGGTTCAGTCTCAGTGATTCGTTCCTGAATGAGTCAATCGTTTAAATGATTCGGTTCAGTCTCAGTGATTCGTTCCTGAATGAGTCAATCGTTTAAATGATTCGGTTCAGTCTCAGTGATTCGTTTCTGAATGATTCAATCGTTTAAATGATTCGGTTCAGTCTCAGTGATTCGTTCCTGAATGAGTCAATCGTTTAAATGATTCGGTTCAGTCTCAGTGATTCGTTCCTGAATGATTCAATCGTTTAAATGATTCGGTTCCGTCTCAGTGATTCGTTCCTGAATGATTCAATCGTTTAAATGATTCGGTTCCATCTCAGTGATTCGTTCCTGAATGATTCAATCGTTTAAATGATTCGGTTCAGTCTCAGTGATTCGTTCCTGAATGATACAATCGTTTAAATGATTCGGTTCAGTCTCAGTGATTCGTTCCTGAATGATTCAATCGTTTAAATGATTCGGTTCAGTCTCAGTGATTCGTTTCTGAATGATTCAATCGTTTAAATGATTCGGTTCAGTCTCAGTGGTTCGTTCCTGAATGAGTCAATCGTTTAAATGATTCGGTTCAGTCTCAGTGATTCATTCATGAATGATTCAATCGTTTAAATGATTCGGTTCAGTCTCAGTGATTCGTTCCTGAATGATTCAATCGTTTAAATGATTCGGTTCCGTCTCAGTGATTAGTTCCTGAATGATTCAATCGTTTAAATGATTCGGTTCAGTCTCAGTGATTAGTTCCTGAATGATACAATCGTTTAAATGATTCGGTTCAGTCTCAGTGATTCGTTCCTGAATGATTCAATCGTTTAAATGATAACTGCCTAAATGTGTATTATCTTAATTTACTGATTAAAAGTTACAATTTGACTCCACAAAAATATCGAGGTATATTTTTTTTCAGTATCTCGCACCCCTACCGTGAACACATTATAAGTGTGATCTTGAGCTTCTGGTGCTGACGTGTTTCCGTGTCTCTCGTCTAGTGTGGAGAAGATCCGGGTTCTGCTGGACGCCATCAGCAGCATCTACCAGCAGTTCAAGAAGGACAAGGCCGAGAGACGTGAGTCTGAGAGAGATCTCGTCAGCGCTCGTTAGCTCGTTTTTATGTGTTTGACGTGTCTTATCTCCTCAGGCTTGCCTTATAACGAAGAACAAATCCACAAGTTTGACAAGTGAGTATCATGTGTGTTCGCTGAAGAACTGAGCGCATGTGACGCAGATAACACCAATCGCTCTGCTTTCTGCAGGCAAAAGCTGGTTCTTCACGCCACCAAAGCGCGGGCGCTCTTCACAGACGAGTGCGCCATGAAATATCGCCTCTTCATCTCCAAGAGCGAGGAGTGGATGAAGTAAGAGACGCTCTGAAGCTCACCTGGGATCCAAACAGTCCAGCTGGATATTAATATTACAGTTACAAATGTTATTATTCAATCATTCACTGATCATTATATTGTGTTTCAAGCTGTGTGTTAAGACACGTTCACTCTGAAAAGATAACGATTACTATATTAGCATCCACACAAAAGGACCTTAACTTTAATTAGTGTCCACACAAATTAATGATAACTATATTAGCATCCATACGAGCATGAAACATCGTTATTTTTATTATTATCGTGCTACAGTTGTGTCGTTTACAGCAGGATCGATTCTGATTGGCTCTTAATGTTTTTATGCAGTTGTGTCGTTTACAGCAGGATCGATTCTGATTGGCTCTTAATGTTTTTATGCAGTTTTGTCGTTTACAGCAGGATCGATTCTGATTGGCTCTTAATGTTTTTATGCAGTTGTGTCGTTTACAGCAGGATCGATTCTGATTGGCTCTTAATGTTTTTATGCAGTTTTGTCGTTTACAGCAGGATCGATTCTGATTGGCTCTTAATGTTTTTATGCAGTTTTGTCGTTTACAGCAGGATCGATTCTGATTGGCTCTTAATGTTTTTATGCAGTTTTGTCGTTTACAGCAGGATCGATTCTGATTGGCTCTTAATGTTTTTATGCAGTTGTCGTTTACAGCAGGATCGATTCTGATTGGCTCTTAATGTTTTTATGCAGTTTTGTCGTTTACAGCAGGATCGATTCTGATTGGCTCTTAATGTTTTTATGCAGTTTTGTCGTTTACAGCAGGATCGATTCTGATTGGCTCTTAATGTTTTTATGCAGTTTTGTCGTTTACAGCAGGATCGATTCTGATTGGCTCTTAATGTTTTTATGCAGTTTTGTCGTTTACAGCAGGATCGATTCTGATTGGCTCTTAATGTTTTTATGCAGTTTTGTCGTTTACAGCAGGATCGATTCTGATTGGCTCTTAATGTTTTTATCGTTCATCAGCTGGACACAAATCTCTCTGAAAGCGATTCCAAGGGTATTGTTCTTCTGCATCGTTATAGTTGTGGTGTGAACTCATTATTCTTACAGAATTTGAACGATTATTAAAACTTTAATATTATAGTCATTAGTGTGAACGTGCCTTTACGGTGATTTTACCACAGGTAAGTAACCGCGGTAAAATCCATGTCACATGACCTCTCGTATGCAGTGTGGCCATGGAAACTGTGTCCGAGATGTTCTGGAGATCCGACAGACACATGCAGAGACTGATGCATTAACGTCTCCTTACAGGAAGTTCCATCACGTGCGGAAGCACCTCCTGACTCTGACCGGTCAGTTCAGCAGCATGGAACAGGAAGTGACCCTGCTCATGCAGCGCGTGTATAAAGTGAGTAAACAGGAAGTGCTGTGCATTTAGTAACGGCACCCAGATGCTAATGGCTCTCATGTGTGCAGCTGCTGGAGTTGTTACCGCAGAAGATGGTGCCCATGACGTCCGGAGGAATCAAACCGCAGGCGTACCTCAGTCCCAACACACTGGTGGAGATGACGCTGGGGTGAGAGATGAGCACATGACCTTGATTCACTCAGTCCAGATCAGAACAGATCATTACAGACTAAGCGGAAGCGCTAGTATAAACAGAGATCGTTTCTGTAACGCTGCGGAAGTGCTAGTATAAACGGAGATCGTTTCTCTAACGCTGCGGAAGCGCTAGTATAAACGGAGATCGTTTCTGTAACGCTGCGGAAGCGCTAGTATAAACGGAGATCGTTTCTGTAACGCCGCGGAAGCGCTAGTATAAACTGAGATCGTTTCTGTAACGCTGCGGAAGTGCTAGTATAAACGGAGATCGTTTCTCTAACGCTGCGGAAGCGCTAGTATAAACGGAGATCGTTTCTGTAACGCTGCGGAAGCGCTAGTATAAACGGAGATCGTTTCTGTAACGCCGCGGAAGCGCTAGTATAAACGGAGATTGTTTCTCTAACACTGCGGAAGCGCTAGTATAAACGGAGATCGTTTCTGTAACGCCGCGGAAGCGTTAGTATAATCGGAGATCGTTTCTGTAACGCCGCGGAAGCGTTAGTATAATCGGAGATCGTTTCTGTAACGCCGCAGAAGCGCTAGTATAAACGGAGATCGTTTCTGTAACGCCGCGGAAGCGCTAGTATAATCGGAGATCGTTTCTGTAACGCCGCGGAAGCGCTAGTATAAACGGAGATTGTTTCTCTAACACTGCGGAAGCGCTAGTATAAACGGAGATCGTTTCTGTAACGCCGCGGAAGCGCTAGTATAAACGGAGATAGTTTCTGTAACGGCGCGGAAGCGCTAGTATAAACGGAGATAGTTTCTGTAACGGCGCGGAAGCGCTAGTATAAACGGGGATCGTTTCTGTAACGCCGCGGAAGCGCTAGTATAAACGGAGATCGTTTCTGTAACGCTGCGGAAGCGCTAGTATAAACGGAGATCGCTTCTGTAACACCGCGGAAGCGCTAGTATAAACGGAGATAGTTTCTGTAACGGCGCGGAAGCGCTAGTATAAATGGGGATCGTTTCTGTAACGCCGCGGAAGCGCTAGTATAAACGGAGATCGTTTCAGTAACGCTGCGGAAGCGCTAGTATAAACGGGGATCGTTTCTGTAACACCGCGGAAGCGCTAGTATAAACGGAGATCGTTTCTGTAACACCGCGGAAGCGCTAGTATAAACGGAGATCGTTTCTGTAACACCGCGGAAGCGCTAGTATAAACGGAGATCGTTTCTGTAACGCTGCGGAAGCGCTAGTATAAACGGAGATCGTTTCTGTAACGCTGTGGAAGCGCTAGTATAAACGGGGATCGTTTCTGTAACGCCGCGGAAGCGCTAGTATAAACGGAGATCGTTTCAGTAACGCTGCGGAAGCGCTAGTATAAACGGAGATCGTTTCTGTAACGCCGCGGAAGCGCTAGTATAAACGGGGATCGTTTCTGTAACACCGCGGAAGCGCTAGTATAAACGGAGATCGTTTCTATAACATCGCGGAAGCATAAACGGAGATCGTTTCTGTAACGCTGTGGAAGCGCTAGTATAATCGGAGATCGTTTCTGTAACGCCGCAGAAGCGCTAGTATAAACGGGGATCGTTTCTGTAACGCCGCGGAAGCGCTAGTATAAACGGAGATCGTTTCAGTAACGCTGCGGAAGCGCTAGTATAAACGGAGATCGTTTCTGTAACGCCGCGGAAGCGCTAGTATAAACGGGGATCGTTTCTGTAACACCGCGGAAGCGCTAGTATAAACGGAGATCGTTTCTATAACATCGCGGAAGCATAAACGGAGATCGTTTCTGTAACGCCGCGGAAGCGCTAGTATAAACGGAGATCGTTTCAGTAACGCTGCGGAAGCGCTAGTATAAACGGAGATCGTTTCTGTAACACCGCGGAAGCGCTAGTATAAACGGAGATCGTTTCTGTAACGCCGCGGAAGCGCTAGTATAAACGGAGATCGTTTCTGTAACGCCGCGGAAGCGCTAGTATAAACGGGGATCGTTTCTGTAACACCGCGGAAGCGTTAGTATAAACGGAGATCGTTTCTGTAACGCCGCGGAAGTGCTAGTATAAACGGAGATCGTTTCTGTAACGCCGCGGAAGCGCTAGTATAAACGGAGATCGTTTCTGTAACGCCGCGGAAGCGCTAGTATAAACGGAGATCGTTTCTGTAACGCCGCGGAAGCGCTAGTATAAACGGGGATCGTTTCTGTAACACCGCGGAAGCGCTAGTATAAACAGAGATCGTTTCTGTAACGCCGCGGAAGCGCTAGTATAAACGGAGATCGTTTCTGTAACACCGCGGAAGCGCTAGTATAAACAGAGATCGTTTCTGTAACACTGCGGAAGCGCTAGTATAAACGGGGATCGTTTCTGTAACACCGCGGAAGCGTTAGTATAAACGGAGATCGTTTCTGTAACGCCGCGGAAGTGCTAGTATAAACGGAGATCGTTTCTGTAACGCCGCGGAAGCGCTAGTATAAACGGAGATCGTTTTCATTCTAAAACACTGTTTTAAAACAAAAACACACTAGTGTAAGCAGGGCCTGAAATCACAATATTAACTCTCGTGTATATATATTAATCAGAAGTAATTATTCAATAAATGAAGTTTAGTCAGTCAGTAAAAGTAAATAACCATAGATGTTTAAATTCTGTGGAAGACAGAAGAGAGCGAGGGCTGGGGGCGCAGTAAAGAAACATACAAACAAACCCAGTGTTTATGATATGCTTTTCAGACTACGCTTAACCTTGGCTTGATTTCATCTATAAAACTGGAAGTATTTTATCATTAAAATTATGGATGCATGATATTATCGGACCAATATCGGAATCGGCCGATAATGAGCACATGTGTCTTGCCGATAAGAGATGATTACATTAACTCAAATGGGTGTGCTAGCGATTAGATCACGTCAACAGTGTGGCTCAAAGTTTTGCCTGAATGATGATTAGATTCACAGTTTTGGACCGCTGCGTTTAAACTGAGAATGCACGGACAGAATGACACCTTCGGTGTGCGATAGCATAGATATGTATACGTAGATGCCTCATTAGCGACTGTTTGTATGGGCTGCTATACATACGTAAGCCGTCCGCCATTTTGTACTGGTCAACTTGATGTCATTCACCATTTTAGAAATTAGCGTAGAGTCGTAAACATGCAGAGCCGGTGATAATCAGGTGCGTGTAATCTACTAACAACAGGTGCAGAAGGGGTTAAATTATCCAGTGAAAATTAATCATAAACACATAATTCTGCTTTACAGGATGAAGAAGCTGAAGGAGGAGATGGAAGGAGTCGTGAAGGAGCTGGCGGAGAACAATCTGTTCCTGGAGAGGTGAACCTTTACATTTATTTGGATTTCTATAGCGCTTTATACAATACAGAAACAAGAACATAACATTGTGAATGTTACAAAATTCATCAGATATATAACTAATTCAATTTCAGCTCTAAAGGACGGTGGAGTCAGTATTCAGATCAATTCAGTTCAAAAACAATAATAATTTGGGGTGTTGCAATATACAGGGCTGACGATGATGATGATTTTAATGTTTAAAATTAAATATCATTATTGTGTTAATTAGGGGTGTCACAATATAAAATCATAAAATGAAAAGTACACCGTGTTAAACGTTAACACAATTTTTTCATTCATACTCGCCGTTAGAGGGCGCCCTCGCACAGAAACTCTCATAGAGACTCACAGGAGTAATAAAACAAATGGCGTTCCAGGAAATCCCTTATATGGACAAATGATGTTCCAGGAAATCCCTTATATGGACAAATGACGTTCCAGGAAATCCCTTATATGGACAAATGACGTTCCAGGAAATCCCTTATATGGACAAATGATGTTCCAGGAAATCCCTTATATGGACAAATGACGTTACGGGAAATCTCTTATATGGACAAATGACGTTCCAGGAAATCTCTTATATGGACAAATGACGTTCCAGGAAATCTCTTATATGGACAAATGAAGTTCCGGGAAATCTCTTATATGGACAAATGATGTTCCAGGAAATCCCTTATATGGACAAATGATGTTCCAGGAAATCCCTTATATGGACAAATGACGTTACGGGAAATCTCTTATATGGACAAATGACGTTCCAGGAAATCTCTTATATGGACAAATGACGTTCCAGGAAATCTCTTATATGGACAAATGACGTTCCGGGAAATCTCTTATATGGACAAATGACGTTCCAGGAAATCTCTTATATGGACAAATGACGTTACGGGAAATCTCTTATATGGACAAATGATGTTCCAGGAAATCCCTTATATGGACAAATGATGGTCCAGGAAATCTCTTATATGGACAAATGACGTTCCAGGAAATCTCTTATATGGACAAATGATGGTCCAGGAAATCCCTTATATGGACAAATGACGTTCCAGGAAATCTCTTATATGGACAAATGGCGTTCCAGGAAATCTCTTATATGGACAAATGACGTTACAGGAAATCTCTTATATGGACAAATGATGGTCCAGGAAATCCCTTATATGGACAAATGATGGTCCAGGAAATCCCTTATATGGACAAATGACGGTCCAGGAAATCCCTTATATGGACAAATGACGGTCCAGGAAATCCCTTATATGGACAAATGACGGTCCAGGAAATCCCTTATATGGACAAATGACGGTCCAGGAAATCCCTTATATGGACAAATGACGTTCCAGGAAATCTCTTATATGGACAAATGACGGTCCAGGAAATCCCTTATATGGACAAATGACATTCTGGGAAATCCCTTATATGGACAAATGACATTCTGGGAAATCTCTTATATGGACAAATGACGTTACAGGAAATCTCTTATATGGACAAATGACGTTCCAGGAAATCCCTTATATGGACAAATTACGTTCCAGGAAATCCCTTATATGGACAAATGACGTTCCAGGAAATCCCTTATATGGACAAATGACGTTACGGGAAATCTCTTATATGGACAAATGACGTTACGGGAAATCTCTTATATGGACAAATGGCGTTCCAGGAAATCTCTTATATGGACAAATGACGTTACAGGAAATCTCTTATATGGACAAATGACGTTACAGGAAATCCCTTATATGGACAAATGACGGTCCAGGAAATCCCTTATATGGACAAATGACGTTACAGGAAATCCCTTATATGGACAAATGGCGTTCCAGGAAATCTCTTATATGGACAAATGACGTTACAGGAAATCTCTTATATGGACAAATGACGTTACAGGAAATCCCTTATATGGACAAATGACGGTCCAGGAAATCCCGTATATGGACAAATGACGGTCCAGGAAATCCCTTATATGGACAAATGACGGTCCAGGAAATCCCTTATATGGACAAATGACGGTCCAGGAAATCCCTTATATGGACAAATGATGGTCCAGGAAATCCCTTATATGGACAAATGACGTTCCAGGAAATCTCTTATATGGACAAATGACGGTCCAGGAAATCCCTTATATGGACAAATGACGGTCCAGGAAATCCCGTATATGGACAAATGACGGTCCAGGAAATCCCTTATATGGACAAATGACGTTCCAGGAAATCCCTTATATGGACAAATGACGTTCCAGGAAATCCCTTATATGGACAAATGACGTTCCAGGAAATCCCTTATATGGACAAGGGTATCCGTTATCGCTGTAGCTGATAGAAATGCAGAAATGTTTGGCTGATGTAACGTGAAGAGAATTAACATAATATTGTGACAGTATATGGTTTATTTGTGTTCTTCAAGCCATCTCGGGTATTTTTTATAAGGACAATGTATATTTATAATGCAATGCTAACCGTCATAGCCCTTAGCACTGTTCAGAATACTATAAAATAATATCATTTCAGCCACATAACTCGAGTTTGGAGTAAAATGTGTTGTTATTCTCATGTATTGTTGTTCTTGGACACTGGACGAGTCAGGGATGGGAGAATCGAGCCTTTTCAAAGCTTTGAATCATTTGAACCAATTGCGTCGCAAAACGACTCACTGTTTTGAATCACATGCCGGGGACGCCTGCTGGCCAAAAGCATTTAAGACTGATTGCATATGTTTTATAGAAATTATAATATGTGGCCCTGGACCACAAAACCAGTCATAAGGGTCACTTTTTCGAAATTAAGATTTATACATTTTATGGAGAGCTGGTCATTAAGTGTAAATGGCCATGATAATGATGTGATATTGTGACAGCCCAAGTATTAATGATGCAAACATCCATCAGCGATGTAACTAATTACGGTGGCGCTTGTGTTTCAGGTTCGGGACGCTGACGGTGGACAGCGGCATCAGGGCCGTGGATCGAATGTGACGCGCCCGTCTCTCTCGGATCATCACAGCACAAATGATGAACTCCGTTAGTTGTACATATGAATAGAATGTATATAATACACGTCTTAAACTTTACCAAAGTCTCTTTAACGGGTTACTCCACCTCAAAATTAATTTGTTGTTATTAATCACGTCATGTCGTTCCAAACCCGTAACAGCTTCGTTCGTCTTCAGAACACAATTTAAGATATTTAGGATGAGGCTTGTGATTGTCCCATTGACTGCCAAGTAATTAACACTGTCAAGGTCATGAAAAGTATGAAAAGCATCGCCAGAATACTGCCATCAGTGGTTCAATCGTAACGTTACGAGAATACTATGTGTATCGAAACAAAACAAAAATAACGACTTTATTCACCAATTAGGCAGCGTAACGTCTCTTCTGTGTCATTTTGACACAAAGCACGTACGCTCTTTATCAGCCAGGCCACAAGGGTGCGCTGTTTGCGTCCAAATCAGAGCGTAAATGGACGAAGACGACGCATCCTTGTGGCCCGGCTGATACAGAAGACTACGCACTTTGTGTCCGTAATCTCCAAAATGGTGCTACGCTGACACAAAAGAGTGCATAATTGTTGAATAAAGTCGTTATTTTTGTTTTGTTTCGATACAGAAAGTATTCTCGTCGCTTCATAACGTTACGATTCAACCACTGATGGAGTATTCTGGCGATGCTTTTCATACTTTTCTGGACCTTGACCGTGTTAATTACTTGGCAGTCAAAGGTACAGTCACAAGCCTCATCCTAAATATCGATATACTAAAAACGACATGGGGTAAGTGATTAATAACAACAAATACATTTTGGGGTGGAGTAACCCGTTAAGACAAGTCATGTCACTCGACAAGTGCAGCTCATATCTCTTAGTTTGGGGAAACATCAAATAAACCTGTCAACAACTGTCTATTTCTATAGAGACCGGGACTTCTAACGACAGCTGCGGTGACACGCTGACTTTACCGATTACCGATTGGCTCTTTCATTTAGAAGGCGGGGCTTCCTGCGATTGAGCGTTGCATTGCAAATATACGAGTGACGTGTCTTGGGTATATTCAACAGTCTCTAACTTTACTTTATGCCATTATTTTAATCTCCAGTGAGTTCTCTGAATGTCAACATCAAACTAGAGTTGCTCTCGAATAAGTGAGATTTGATTTCTGTTCTCGCCATGAAAATGAAGTGTATTTCGTGATTATGATCCGTAAGCATTTGTGCGGTTACTGAAGGACTTCACTAAAGAGTGAATGAAAGCACAGACATTCATGTTTGTTTCTGTAAATGAGTAACGGTTCTGATAAAAACCTTTGTGTTTATAATTTCTCACACCGGTCCCCATAATGTTTGGCTTCTGTTCACAGGTACATTTATGTCGTTTTTAATGAAGTCATGTTAAACTTAATTTGTATTGCTTATTCACGATACGCAGCTGCTCTGAAAGCCCGGGAAACACATGACAACAGACACAAAAGAACAATCTCCACTCAGCATCCGTTGCCACGGCAACACTCCCAAACAGACGATGCTCGTTTACATTCATATTCACTGAAGAAAACATGACATGTTAAATATTGTATAAATTAATATTGTACTGATGAAATTATGAGGAATTATATAATCTCTTCACAAAGAGCTGAATGAGAGAGAACTTAACGGAAGACTTAATTATATGAATTCATGATTTTATTACACATTTTTGCAGTTGCTCAACGTGTTTCAAAGCTATTATAGCCATTAAATAATTACATATGTTTTTATTTGTTAAATATAATAGAATAATAATTAATTATATATATAATAAACTATGAACAATTATATTTGCTGTAAGATCATACTCTGTCATCAAAATTTTTATAAAATGCTAAATAATATGCCTAAGATCTATTTCCAATTCATAAACATACAATTAAATATGAAGTTTGTGAATGTGGTCTAATAAAGTTAGAAAATGTTACACATATTTGTTAAATACAGTTTTATATATTTGTGTTTATTATGTTCTCATATTTATTGGTTTGTTTTTGTAATGTGTTTAAGTTATAATTGTATTATATTATAGTTTTGTGTGTGTGTGTGTGTGTGTGTGTGTGTGTGTTGATCTGTGTCTCTCGATCTGTGTCTCGATCTGTGTCTCTCTGTTTGTGTGTGTGTGTGTGTGTGTGTATGTCTGTGTCTCTGTGTGTGTGTGTGTGTGTGTGTGTGTGTGTGTGTGTGTGTGTGTGTGTGTGTGTGTTGATCTGTGTCTCTCGATCTGTGTCTCGATCTGTGTCTCTCTGTTTGTGTGGGTGTGTATGTGTGTGTGTGTGTGTGTGTGTGTGTTGATCTGTGTCTCTCGATCTGTGTCTCGATCTGTGTCTCTCTGTGTGTGTGTGTGTGTGTGTGTGTGTGTATGTCTGTGTCTCTGTGTGTGTGTGTGTGTGTGTGTGTGTGTGTGTGTGTGTGTGTGTGTGTGTGTGTGTTGATCTGTGTCTCTCGATCTGTGTCTCGATCTGTGTCTCTCTGTTTGTGTGGGTGTGTATGTGTGTGTGTGTGTGTGTGTGTGTGTGTGTTGATCTGTGTCTCTCGATCTGTGTCTCGATCTGTGTCTCTCTGTGTGTGTGTGTGTGTGTGTATGTCTGTGTCTGTGTCTCTGTGTGTGTGTGTGTGTGTGTGTATGTGTGTGTGTGTGTGTGTGTGTGTGTGTGTGTGTGTGTGTGTGTGTGTTGATCTGTGTCTCTCGATCTGTGTCTCGATCTGTGTCTCTCTGTGTGTGTGTGTGTGTGTGTATGTCTGTGTCTGTGTCTGTGTCTCTGTGTGTGTGTGTGTGTGTGTGTGTGTGTGTGTGTGTGTTGATCTGTGTCTCTCGATCTGTGTCTCTCTGTTTGTGTGGGTGTGTATGTGTGTGTGTGTGTGTGTGTGTGTGTGTGTGTGTGTGTGTGTGTTGATCTGTGTCTCTCGATCTGTGTCTCTCTGTTTGTGTGTGTGTGTGTGTGTGTGTGTGTGTGTGTGTGTATGTGTGTGTCTGTCTGTGTGTGTGTGTGTGTGTGTTGATCTGTGTCTCTCGATCTGTGTCTCTCTGTTTGTGTGTGTGTGTGTGTGTTTATCTGTCTCTCTCTGTTTGTGTGTGTGTGTTGATATGTGTGTGTGTGTGTGTGTGTGTGTGTGTGTGTATGTGTGTCTGACTGTGTCTCTGTGTGTTGTGTGTGTGTTGATCTGTTGTGTGTGTGTGTTGATCTGTGTCTCTGTGTGTGTGTGTGTGTGTGTTGATCTGTGTGTGTGTCTGTCTGTGTCTCTGTGTGTGTGTGTGTGTGTGTGTGTGTGTGTGTGTGTGTGTGTGTGTGTATACAAACAAAAAACTAGGGACAGTTTGATCCTCAAACATAATTAAAATTATTACTAATATAATTATATTTTAAAGGTTTCAAAAGGAAATGTCCCCGGCTTTAATTCAGTAATCTAAGGACCTTATACTAATATAATATGCAGAAATGTTTGCGTGAGGATAAGATTTCGAGGATTTATAACTCGCATATGAATAATTAATGAGCTCAATCAAATGCCGCGTCACGCATCGACTCTGATTTGCATACGCTGACTGGAGCGCGCGCGCGCGCCCGTGGCTCTGCTCGTCTCGAGTGACGCGACTGGATGCTGTGATTGATTTGAGCATCTGATTTAATACAAATATAAGGAAACACGCTAATGAAGATGATGAGAATCGACGCGGATTGATGATGGAGGCAATAAACGACCCGAGGAGGAGAAGAAGAAGCGCGTTGATGTGAGGAGCAGAAACTGAGGTGCGTTTCAGCATCTGCCAGAAACACGACGAGAGAAAACAACACGACGAGTGAGTGAATGTGATGATAACACGATCGAAACACGACCGACGCGGTTTATTAATGCTCGACATCCACGGGCCGTCTCACAGGAGACGATGCTTGTTTAATATATTCACTCGTTATCCGTCATAAATCAGGGGTTTGAGCTGATGTTGAGCTTGATATCGTCATATGTAAATATAAACGAGGGTTTCCTCAGCGAATCTCGAATGAATCCGTCGTGAATCTTTTGGGTTGGTATTGTTTTGAATCTCGCAGATGCTGCAGATGTGCTGAGATGAGATGAGATGAGATGTTGTCAAGGCTTCATCAGTTACAGCAGCCACCAGAGTAAACGATCTCAACACCACACACGACTACACACACTCACACACACACGACGAGAGACACGACAGTCACACACATACACGAGAGAGACACAGTTCGATGAACACACACACACACACACGACACGACACAGACTATAGATCTCGACACACACAGACACACACACACAGACAGCATGAGACACTATGATCAACACACACAGACATACACACACAGCGACAGAGACACAGATCAACACACACAGACACACACACACACACAGAGACGACAGATCAACACACACAGATGACACAGATCAGATGACAACACACACTCACAACACACACACACAGCACACATCACACACAGAGACACACAGTCACACGACGAGACACACACAGTTCAACACACACAGAGACACACAGTCACACACACACACTAGAGACAGTCACACACATACACACACACACAGAGACATAGATCAACACACTCACACACACACACACACACACACACACACACACAGTCACATACACACAGAGACACACAGTCACACACATACATACACACACACATACACACACACACAACACACACACACACACACACAGAGACATAGATCAACACACTCACACACACACACACACACACACACACAGTCACATACACACAGAGACACACAGTCACACACACACACACACACACACACACACACACAGAGACATAGATCAACACACTCACACACACACACACACACACACACACACACAGTCACATACACACAGAGACATCACAGTCACACACATACATACACACACACATACACACAGTCACACACACACACACACACAGCACATACACACAGAGACACACAGTCACACACACACACACACACACACACACACACACAGAACAAGACACACACACATCACACACACACACACACACACAAAACACACAGTCACACACACAGAGACACACATACATACACACACACACACACACAGACACACACACACACACACACACACATCCTAATGAATGTCTCTGGAGGTACATCTTCAGCATCAGTCTCGGATGACTTTAATTTAATTTCTGCTTCAGCTCGAGCTCTCTGGATAATTCGGATCCACAACACAACGATTACATTTAAAGGGAAAGTTCACCCAAAAATTGAAATTCTGTTATTAATTACTCACCCTCATGTCGTTCCAAATCCATTCATCTTCTGTAAAACAAATTAAGATATTTTTGATTAATTCGGAGAGCTCTCTGACCCTTCACAGACCGCGAGCATCCTAACACAATCAAGGCTCAGAAACGTAGTAACGAGATCGTTAAAATAATCCATGTGACATCAGAGGTTCATCCGACGGAATTTGTATTTTAGGGTGAACTATCCCTTTAACATCATGATTGTCCTTCGAAAAACACAGTGATTTAATTGTACCTGTCGTGTCTTTCAGCTCTGATCCGACACAGAGAGGGCAAATGGTGTACGTTCTGCCCGCGGAGGGCATAAAGCCCTCGTTCCACTCCGGCCTCGTCTTCAACCCCGCAATCAACTACTCCGACAGGAACGATTCCTCCACGCCGCCGCCCGTCGCCTGCCGCCTGGACGCCTCCCCGCAGAGCAACGTCTCGCTGACGTCGTACGACCTGTCGCCGGCGGAGATCACGCTCCTCGGCCTCGTGTTCGGGGTGTTCTGGGTCGTATCGGTGCTGGGGAACTCGCTGGTGTGTCTGGTGATCCATCGGAGCCGCAGAACCCAGTCGACCACCAACTATTTCGTGGTGTCGATGGCGTGTGCGGATCTGCTGTTGAGCCTAGCCTGCGCGCCGCTAGTTCTCCTGCAGGTTTCCGTCGGTCACTGGCCTCTGACCGCGGCCGCGTGCAAAGTCGTGCGATACCTCCAGCACCTGTGCCCCGGCGTCCAGGTCTACGTGCTTCTGTCCATCTGCGTGGATCGTTTCTACACCATTGTGTATCCGTTGAGCTTTAAAGTGTCGCGCGAGAAAGCCAAACGAATGATTCTGGCGTCTTGGATCTTCGACGCCGCGTTCGTATCGCCGTGTTTGTTCTTCTACGGATCGTCTGAGTCGCAAAACCACTGCGACTTCTTTCTGGCGGAGAGCTGGGACGGATTGGCGTACGCCGTCGCGCATCTTCTCTTTGGGTTCTTGGTGCCGGCGCTGCTCATCGTGTCCTTCTACCAGCGGGTGGTGCGCTACATCTGGAGGATCGGCGCTGATGGGCGAACGGTGCGCAGGACCATGAACATCGTCCCCAGGACTAAAGTCAAAACCATTAAGATGTTCCTGATGCTCAACGCCGTGTTCCTCCTCACCTGGACGCCGTTTTACGTCGCACAGCTTTGGCACCCGATTGAAAAGGCGGGCCCAAGCAGGCGGTCGGCGCTGTTCTTCGTCGCCGTGGCCTGGATCTCCTTCAGCTCCACGGCATCCAAACCCACGCTGTACTCCGTGTACAACGCCAACTTCAGACGCGGCATGAGAGAGATGTTCTGCATGTCGTCCATGAAGTGTTATCGCAGTAACGCGTACACCATCACCGCTAGCTCGCGGATCGCCAAAAAGAACTACGTGGGCGTGGTCGAGCTTCCCGTGCCGGCAAAGACGCTCATCAAAGACTCGGTTTATGACACTTTTGACCGGGAAGCGAAGGAGAAGAAGCTAGCATGGCCTATCAGCGCTAACCCACCCAACACGTTCGTATAAAGGCTCAGAAATTAACTTTGAAGAGATGATGACCATACTAGCGTCATTTACTCACCCTCAAGTAGTTTCAAACCTGTATGAGTTGCGTTCTTAGGCGCCCGTTCACACAGAACACGTTATGCGCTGCTTTTTCATTGTTTTCTATGTAAACGCATGCTAGACGGACGTGTTACGCTCGCTTCTCGCACATGAGCGCTGCGTTTTTAAGATGCCGTGCAAAGAATTAACATTTTTACACTCATCAATGTCAGTTCCAAAGCAGTGGACCAATCAGAAGAGTGTGGAGGCGGGGCATGCGTTGCCAGCTTTTGTTTACTGTAGCAAGTTGGCATGGCAACTGTGTTATTTGACAACAACATGACGGAAGAGGCGTTCAGCGCTCTAAATAATAAAACATTCCTGAGCGCTGCGTCTCGTGATTTTAGACACGTTCTGTGTGAACGGCCCCTCGTTAAAGATATTTTGAAGAACGTTGGTAGCCAAACAATCATGTTTGTTCTCACACCATGGAAGTCAATGGGTACCAGCTGTTTGGTTACCAACATTCACGAAATCTCTTTTGTGTTCAGCAGAATAAACACTTGGAATAATCTAAGGGTGAGTAAACGATGATTCAAAATTAATGATTCCTTTAACTCATTATAATGATACGTGGGTGAGTAACTAATGACATTTGTTCTGCTTTAACTGCCGTTGCATACCACGATCACAGGCAACAGAATCGACACGACTAGACTAAATCTGTTGAAATGGTGGTGCTAACTAGTTCATATACTCATTGGAGGAAGACTACAACACACCCTCATCATCACTGCTGTGATCCGGTGGAAGGAAAGTGTTGATCGTCATGTGTTCGTGATCAGTCTGTGATCCTACGGTGGCCTAGTGGCGCCAAACAGGGTTCATGTTAATCTCCAGAAGATGCGTTTGTGTTTCTTGTGCGTGTAGTTACAGATAAATTGTCTCATAGTGTTATGTGTGTCCCTGTGATTTTACGATTAAACTACCGTCTCCTGTGACCGATTGGTTGTATTTACTAAAGCTGTATTTTAAATAGCAGAGCATGTGCTCGGCCTCAGACCATCCACGAGTGTGTTTCTTCATCAGGTTTGGACAAATGTGTCTCTGCATCAGTGTCTCAGCAATGGAAGTGAATGGGTGCCGTCAGAAAGAGAGTCTGATTAAAAACATCACAGCACTCCAGTCCGTCTTAATCGCTGGATTTGTTTCAGGTTTTGTCTTCTCAGACTCTCTTTCTGACGGCACCCATTCACTTCCATTGCTGAGAGACACATTCGTCCGAATCTGATGAAGAAACAAACTCAATCTACATCTCGGATGACCTGAGAGTGAACACATTTTCATTTTTAAGTGAACTATTGCTTTAAAGCTGCACATGCAAACTAATCACACTATTGTATTCCCATAAACTGTGATAATGAACCAATTAGAAGATTTCAGTCATTAGTTTTTAAGCTTGATCTTCACATTACTGAGCTGAAATGACTGAACCCGATCAAGCTTAGTGTGACTTTCCAGCACAATGACGATGCTCTATTGTTATTATTCGGGATGAAAGCGAAGGGCTTTAATGAAACACACACACGTCATAATGAGATTTCATATTTCAGCTTTATCTGATGTTGGGGGGGAAATCTCCTAATTACAGGTTTGATCTGAGCACTAGTGCTAGTAATAAACGAGCTCGAATCATAAACTGATGCAAGAAAGACGAGAAGATTCAGATTCAACGTTTTATTATTCATGAACACAAAGCAAAGCTACATTGTTTAATGAGACTGCAACACATTTCAATCTCGCCATATAAAAATATACATTTGAGCTCTAAATATTATAGATTATGCCAGCAAGAAGACACGAGGAAAAGTGCTGAAGTGTTCATTAAAACTTGAACTTTTCACTAAACACTTCCACCTGTGTGTGTTTGGGCCGATCAACACTGATGAAATAGTTCACATTCATTACATTTCTTCAGATCGTAGAATATTAGTCAAGCCAAATAAAGTACAAACATTAGAGCTTTGAAGGAAAGTGCTTTACGTTTCGGTTAGTGGAATAAATACAGGATCAACGACACACTCGGTTTGTACGAGAGAAAAGGGACGTGCTATGCGCTGAAATCTTTCAAATCGAGTTAAGTGCAAGAGACTTTAGCAAATGTTCGTCTTATAATGTCTTTGTCTAAAGGATTCAACTGATTGAGACGCATTCTGTCACATGGAGGCTGGTTTCAACCATGGAATAATTCATAATAAAGGGCATTTTTATCTCACATTTTTAAGGAAAACTAGGAATTTTTCCACTGCTCCAGGTGTGTGTGTGTGTGTGTGTGCCCACTGCTCCAGGTGTGTGTGTGTGTGTGTGTCCACTGCTCCAGGTGTGTGTGTGTGTGTGTGTCCACTGCTCCAGGTGTGTGTGTGTGTGTGTGTGTCCACTGCTCCAGGTGTGTGTGTGTGTGTGTGTGCCCACTGCTCCAGGTGTGTGTGTTGTGTGTGTCCACTGCTCCAGGTGTGTGTGTCCACTGCTCCAGGTGTGTGTGTGTGTGTGTGTGTGTGTGTCCACTGCTCCATGTAAGTGTGTTGTGTGTGTGTGTGTTGTCCCACTGCTCCAGGTGTGTGTCCACTGCTCAGTGTGTGTGTGTGTGTGTCCACTGCTCCAGGTGTGTGTGTGTTGTGTGTGTCCACTGCTCCAGGGTGTGTGTGTGTTGTCCACTGCTCCAAGTGTGTGTGTGTGTGCCCACTGCTCAAGTGTGTGTGTGTGTGTCCACTGCTCCAGGTGTGTGTGTTGTGTGTGTGTGTGTGCCCACTGCTCCAAGTGTGTGTGTGTGTGCATCTCCAAGTGTGTGTCCACTGCTCCAGGTGTGTGTGTGTGTGTCCACTGCTCCAGGTGTGTGTGTGTGTGTGTGTCCACTGCTCCAGGTGTGTGTGTTGTGTGTGTGTGTGTGTGTCCACTGCTCCAGGTGTGTGTGTGTGTGTGTGTGTGTCCACTGCTCCATGTGTGTGTGTGTGTGTGTGTGTGTTGCCCACTGCTCCAAGGTGTGTGTGTGTGTGTGTGTGTGTGTGTGTCCACTGCTCCAGGTGTGTGTGTGTGTGTGTGTGTTGTCCACTTCTCCAGGTGTGTGTGTGTGTGTGTGTGTGTGTCCACTGCTCCAGGTGTGTGTGTGTGTGTTGTCCACTGCTCCAGGTGTGTGTGTGTCCGTGTCCACTGCTCCAAGTGTGTGTGTGTGTGTCCACTGCTCCAGGTGTGTGTGTGTGTGTGTGTGTATATGCCTGATATAAACATAGAATTCTGACTTTATTTGCACAATTCTGAGTTTACATCTTGCAATTACACTATTGGTTTCCACCAAAAAAAAACTAAACAAAAAGCTATTTTTGATTTAATAATTCTGACTTTTGAATCAATATTTTAAAAAAATGTCACGTTTCTTCTCAGAACTGCAAGTAACTTGGTTATAAACCGAGTAAGCGAGTTATATAATCTTGCCATTTTCAGATTGTATATTTGTCGCCATTCAGATTTGTGTGATTTCAAAAAGGCACAATTATCTTTATTGTTTTATCCAGTGATAGACTGGACTCACGAACGCCGAATCCTTCATCACAAGTGATTTGGTACCAGAACGGTTTCAAAATAAATAGATAGAGGAGGAATCAAACATCAACACAACATGTCTGAACGCTCATGTTATTGTGAAAGCTAAGCTTATTTGAAGATGGACACTAAGACGTCTTGTTCTTGCCGTTCTTGGAGATCTTGTTGCTGGAGCTCTGCAGCGCTCTCTGCTCGTCTCCGGTCAGGAGGGCTTTGATTTCGGACGGGATCTTCCCCTGGTCCATGGCCAGACACCACTGCTTGTACTGCAGACACACGGACGGACAGCATCAGCACGGCTGAGCAGACACAGACGTGTTAGATCAGACGTGTGTTTACCATGTCCAGCTCCTCGCGCAGCGCACAGATGGCTCTCTCCTTACTGGACACCAGCTCCTCCAGATACTGGTAGCGTAGCTTCTTCCGCGCGCGACACTCGCGGGCGCTCTGCCGGCTTCTCTCCAGCTTGGCCTTCAGGTCGATCTTAGCGGGTTTGCGGCCGCGTTTGCCAGGTTTCTTCACTTTTCCAGAAACCATCTACAGATCAGAAGACACTTTATGATGAAGTAATTCAGTACTAGTTAGTAATCAACAGATTACTGTATCAACCTCGACATACAAGGATGAAACGGTTCTTTTAATTAACTACACTCACACTTTAGGTCCAATTCTCACTATTAACTAAGCCTCAAAACACTCCTAATTACTGCTTATTAAAGTAGTGAAGTTTAAGAATTGAGTCGGATTAATGATTTAGAATAAGACATTAACATGTGCTTTTTAAGTAATAACACACAGCCAATATCCCATTAATATTCATGTTAATAGTGAGAACTGAACACTAATGTGTTACTAATATTCGTATTAACTTATTAAAAAAGTGTGAAAGGTACATAAAAATCATGCATTTAGACTAAAGTTAGATATTAAAACTAATATTGTATCGTTTATACATTACATAAGAAGTAACTGTAATTAAATGACAGAAATAATAAGAGTAATCCTTGACTTTTTCTAATTAAACGTAGTAATTAGTCACACCCAACACTGTGATAATCACATAATTACACAACACAATGGGAGATATAAGAGCTGTAAACAAGACGAAATTACTTTGGATTATACATTTATGTTTCATAATTGACACTGGTACTGATCTGAACAATGACTGTTTTCCTCTGCTTTATAGACTAAAAATGAATTAATTTCATATTTTATGAATCGTACAACGCTAACACTGCTGCTTCCCTGTTTATTAATGTGTAGCTGCTTTGATCATATCTGTATTGTATATAAATAAAGCTAGTTGACGTATAAAACATTACATAAGTATGGCGGTACCATTGTAAAAGCTGTATTAATATGCTGCTCCGAGGTATTTCACATTACTCGTGATATTACTTTAGTTGTTGGAGAAGTGCACGCGCATGAATGCTGTAGCTGTAACTAGTGTCTGTAGTCAAAGTGATGCTCGTGTGACGCACTTTGTCATCCATCGCGTGTTTTCCAATCGACGCGAGTCTGCAGTCGCGCGCTGATCCTCGATCATTCACCTGTAATCGATCTGAGAGTCCGATTGAGATGACTTCTGATCAATCTTCCAGTGGAGCTGCCTGTGTTTTTAGCCGAATGCTAACAGCGCTTTTCCGGTTCTGACGCAGGTGACGCCCACCGCGCTGCATGCTGGGACCTGTAGTTTCTTCTTCTTCCCTGTTGTTTAATGGCGGTCGGCATTAAGGCGCATTACCGCCACGTACTATACTGGATTACATGATTCTTTGTCGTGTTGGTTTTTCTATTTTGAAGCTGTTTGAGCATCACAGCCAAACTAATTTCCCTATTATAAAGACAACGCCTTTCAATGTAGCAAAATATAAAAAAGGATGGCAGATATTTAGGCCAAAGTGGGAGAAGATAAACATCGTTGTCATTATTTTATCTTTGTTATTAAAAAATGAGAACAAAGACACACATTACAAATACACATAATATACAAATAAAATAAACCGTGTTTTAGTTTCAGGTACAATAGGTGTATTTAGCAGAGCATTCAAGAAACTGCATGAACAAATATACAAATAAAACACTATATAGATTGATTCCTATTAAAGAAACTGTATTAAAGTTTTTCAGTCAAGACTAGTGTTCGGGAATCATTTGAGTCGGTTCGGGACGCGGAGCGCGAATCATTTGAGTCAGTTCGGGACGCGGAGCGCGAATCATTTGAGTCGGTTCGGGACCGCGAAGCGCGAATCATTTGAGTCAGTTCGGGACCACGGAGCGCGAATCATTTGAGTCAGTTCGGGACCGCGGAGCGCGAATCATTTGAGTCAGTTCGGGACCGCGGAGCGCGAATCATTTGAGTCGGTTCGGGACCGCGGAGCGCGAATCATTTGAGTCGGTTCGGGACCGCGGAGCGTGAATCATTTGAGTCGGTTCGGGACCGCGAATCATTTGATTCAGTTCGGGACGCGGAGCGCGAATCATTTGAGTCAGTTCGGGACCACGGAGCGCGAATCATTTGAGTCAGTTCGGGACCGCGAAGCGCGAATCATTTGAGTCGGTTCGGGACGCGGAGCGCGAATCATTTGAGTCGGTTCGGGACCGCGGAGCGCGAATCATTTGAGTCAGTTCGGGACCACGGAGCGCGAATCATTTGAGTCGGTTCGGGACCACGGACCGCGAATCATTTGAGTCAGTTCGGGACCGCGGAGCGCGAATCATTTGAGTCGGTTCGGGACCACGGACCGCGAATCATTTGAGTCGGTTCGGGACCGCGAATCATTTGAGTCAGTTCGGGACCGCGGAGCGCGAATCATTTGAGTCGGTTCGGGACCGTGAATCATTTGAGTCAGTTCGGGACCGCGGAGCGCGAATCATTTGAGTCGGTTCGGGACCACGGACCGCGAATCATTTGAGTCGGTTCGGGACCGCGGAGCGCGAATCATTTGAGTCAGTTCGGGACCGCGGAGCGCGAATCATTTGAGTCAGTTCGGGACCGCGGAGCGCGAATCATTTGAGTCAGTTCGGGACCGCGGAGCGCGAATCATTTGAGTCGGTTCGGGACCGCGGAGCGCGAATCATTTGAGTCAGTTCGGGATCGCGGAGCGCGAATCATTTGAGTCGGATCTTTTATTATGGGCTGTAGGCCTATGGTTTGATTTGATTGATGTTGTGCTGTATGACGTCAGAGTGAACGCTCGTGAATGCAGCATTAGAGCAGCTCGTGATCAGATAACACACAGAGTCGTGAAGGGTTCATTAGGAGCTTGTTGTTGGTCTTCTTTAAGCGTGTTGTATTTGCTGTTCTTGCAGTCAGTGTTATATCCAGCACTAATGAAGCGTGTGTCTGTCGCGTTCTGATCTTCATCTTAAACGGTATTTCTGGAGCTCAGTTGCTTTAGTCTGCTTTTATAAGCACAAAAAATATTGTCTTATATATACTTCTTTGATTATGAATGTAGCCTACCTGGGATGTGCCCTACGCAAACAGCATACACTGCATATAGTATCGTTCATATCCACAGACCGCGCCGCAAGGACACTTTACACCAGGAGTGTAGCCAGAAAGGAGACTCTGGGTGTGCATCAGAAAAACTGGGTGTGCCACATTTATTGTCAGATTAATGCGCAAAAAAAAACAAAAAAACAAGCATGCTTATTGGGTATTAATATGTTAGTTTAACCATTTCAGTTTTGTGTAGGCTACATGTGTCTGTTAACCTATTCTCCATTTTGGATGTCTTTGAAAATCACTATTTTATATTTGCAACAAAGTGAGTGTGTGTGTGTGTTAGCATGCGTGCTGTATATTTAGTATTATTAAACCTTTCATTTCTGCGTATGTCTGTGTGTGTGTGTTTGTATGCTTACTGTTTATTAAGCATTTTTAAACCTTTCATTTCTGCGTGTTTGTGTGTGTGTGTGTATGTGACAGAGAGAGAGACAGTTTTAATGAATTCTCCATTGTGAATGTGTTCAATTGTCAGCCCAGCATTTCACATTGTCCTACCAGGGGTCTTCAACCCTGCTCCTGGAGAGCTACGTCCTACAGATTTTAGCTCCAACCCCAATCAAACACACCTGAACCAGCTAATCACAGTCTTCAAGGCTACTTGTTAATTTCAGACAGGTGTGTTGGAGCAGGGTTGGAACTGAAATCTGCAGGATGATAGCTCTCCAGGAGCAGGGTTGGAGATCCCTGATATAAACTCTTAAAAAGAGAAGACTTGCAAAGAGTATTGTCACCTGTCATTTATTTCAAATATCTATATCTGCAACAAAATATGTGTGCATGTATGTCCGTATATGAGTGTGTCTGTGTGTGTGTCTGTGTAAGCAAGCTTAATGATTATTAATATGATAGTTTAACCATTTCATTTCTATTTGTGTGTGTGTGTGTGTGTGTGTGTGTGTGTTTCTGTGAGCCTATTGTCCATTTTCGATGAGTTTCACTGTCAGCTATGCATCCAGCTGTTGGCCTAGACCCTAAAAGCATACCACCTTAGGCCTTAAAATTCTTGAACCCTGGTTATCGCTGCTTGCAGCTATATTTTTGTTGTTGTTGTGTTTTTCCATTTTTCTCGCTCAAGAGGGTCACCGACAATCACATACAGTATAACCTACAACAGCTCTTTAACTGCGCTCCAGTCAAACGCGCTCACTGTAGCCTAATCATTAACTACACACATCATAAACCCCTTTTAGGCAAGTACAATTTATGTCACATATTTTAATAAGACTAAACTCCTATTTAACCTGATGATCACAGGTTTAATAAAAATACATTTTAAGTTTCTAATTATAACACCGCATTTCCACGGTTATTCAAACAACGAACAAATTACACAGTGAGCAAAGCACATTTAATTTATCAAAGAATAATCATTGACTTCAGTGACTAAGGCTATGTAAAAATCTATTATGTAAAAACAGCTGTAGCTGCTCTACTAAATAAAAATAAAATGCTTTTAAATAATCCCTCCTTTTTAAATCATTATCATTTTGCATATATAAAATATATGCAATCAGTAGTGAAATGTAGGTCAGGACAGGTCCGCTCAATGGAAAGTGAAAAAAAAAATAATAATAATAATAAAATAGAAAATAAAATAAAAATAACATAAGCAATAAAACAATGAAACATAACACAAGAGAATATATATATAAATATAGGTGAGAATGAAAAAGGGAACAAATAATAAAATAAAATGAGTAAGATGTGCATGAGATAAAATGTGCAATACAGTATTTTAATAAAAAACACGGATGTGCAAGAGAATGTGCAAATAGGTTGTACCGGGTATGTACACATACTCACTCACAAACACACTCACTCACAAACACACTCACAAACACACACACACTGACTCACTCACTCACAAACACACACACACACACACTCACTCACTCACAAACAAACACACACACTCACTCACTCACAAACACACTCACTCACAAACACACACACACTGACTCACTCACTCACAAACACACACACACACTCACTCACAAACAAACACACACACACACTCACTCACAAACACACTCACTCACAAACACACTCACTCACTCACACACTCACAAACACACTCACTCACAAACACACACACTCACTCACTCACAAACACATTCACTCACAAAACACACACACACACACACACACACACACACACACTGACTCACTCACTCACAAACACACACACACTCACAAACACACTCACTCACAAACACACTCACTCACAAACATTTGAGTACAAAGTACAATTTATGTCACATATTTTAATAAGACTAAACTCCTATTTAACCTGATGATCACAGGTTTAATAAAAATACATTTTAAGTTTCTAATTATAACACCGCATTTCCACGGTTATTCAAACAACGAACAAATTATACAGTGAGCAAAGCACATTTACTTTATCAAAGAATAATCATTGACTTCAGTGACTAGGCTATGTAAAAATCTATTATGTAAAAACAGCTGTAGCTGCTCTACTAAATAAAAACAAAATGCTTTTAAATAATCCCTCCTTTTTTAAATCATTATCATTTTGCACATCCTGCAATGGCGACTTAAACTGTACATGGGCCTACATATAATGTTCCTTTGAAATGACTTTTGGTGCAATAAACAATCTTGAATAGATGTCTTGCAAGACACATTAGAGAAAGCAGTAAAATATTTGTTATACATTACATTCAGGATCGCTAACATCATAGCAGAGTACATTTAATGGTGCCTGTTAGCTGCTCAAAGGGCGAGACGGCGTGGTCTGGCCTTGAATGCCTCAATTATGTTATGATTATTTATTTATTTTTGAAAATAATTTAAAATTGTAATTACATTTTAAATTAACAAATATTATAAGCACTG
>CM049817.1:911322-918822 GCA_027422435.1 Schizopygopsis pylzovi
CCAAAGATGTGTTTGTGTGTTTATTGTGAGTGACTGTTCATATGAAGGGTCAGTCAGTGTGATGTTGTGCTGTGAGCGGTCGAAGACGGTCGGCTAATCGCGGCCTGGCGTCGCTCCAGGGGTGTGACGGCTCTGAAGGAGAACTTCCTAAAATTAACCTCTCACACGCTTGCATCCGTGTTTAAAGAGGACGTGCGGGTTCTGACAGTGAGAGTCATGGAGCTCGTTATCGTCTTCTCGTTAAACACGCAGGAGGAGGCCTGTCATTAGGGTCTTGAATCCGGCGATGAGAAACTCTTACCTATGATGTTCTGGAGGAGTCGAGAATTTCCCCTCGTAAAGATGAACGCGCTCACGTCTGCACAAATGTCTTACCTGAAGAAGAAACGGGGTTAGATCAGGCTTGAGAAAGCCTATCTACTGTTTAAGCTACTAGCCTATCTTCTCCTAGCGTTTTAAGCTACAACCACCAAACTTGGGTCAGACATTCAGACTCTTGGGTCAGACATTCAGACATTCAGACTCGAATGAAGCGTATTTCACGAGCGAATGAAGCGTATTTCACGAGCGAATGAAGCGTATTTCACGAGCGAATGAAGCGTATTTCACGAGCGAATGAAGAGTATTTCACGAGCGAATGAAGCGTATTTCACGAGCGAATGAAGCGTATTTCACGAGCGAATGAAGAGTATTTCACGAGCGAATGAAGAGTATTTCACGCGCGAATGAAGCGTATTTCACGCGCGAATGAAGCGTATTTCACGAGCGAATGAAGCGTATTTCACGAGCGAATGAAGCGAATTTCACGCGCGAATGAAGCGTATTTCACGAGCGAATGAAGCGTATTTCACGAGCGAATGAAGCGTATTTCACGAGCGAATGAAGCGTATTTCACGAGCGAATGAAGCGTATTTCACGAGCGAATGAAGCGTATTTCACGAGCGAATGAAGCGTATTTCACGAGCGAATGAAGCGTATTTCACGAGCGAATGAAGAGTATTTCACGAGCGAATGAAGAGTATTTCACGAGCGAATGAAGAGTATTTCACGAGCGAATGAAGAGTATTTCACGAGCGAATGAAGCGTATTTCACGCGCGAATGAAGCGTATTTCACGCGCGAATGAAGCGTATTTCACGAGCGAATGAAGCGTATTTCACGAGCGAATGAAGAGTATTTCACGAGCGAATGAAGAGTATTTCACGAGCGAATGAAGAGTATTTCACGAGCGAATGAAGAGTATTTCACGAGCGAATGAAGAGTATTTCACACGTTAATGAAGAGTATTTCACACGTTAATGAAGAGTATTTCACGAGCGAATGAAGCGTATTTCACGAGCGAATGAAGCGTATTTCACGAGCGAATGAAGAGTATTTCACGAGCGAATGAAGCGTATTTCACGCGCGAATGAAGTGTATTTCACGAGCGAATGAAGCGTATTTCACGCGCGAATGAAGCGTATTTCACGCGCTAATGAAGAGTATTTCACGAGCGAATGAAGCGTATTTCACGAGCGAATGAAGAGTATTTCACGAGCGAATGAAGAGTATTTCACGAGCGAATGAAGATTATTTCACACGTTAATGAAGAGTATTTCACGAGCGAATGAAGAGTATTTCACGCGCGAATGAAGAGTATTTCACGAGCGAATGAAGAGTATTTCACGAGCGAATGAAGCGTATTTCACGAGCGAATGAAGCGTATTTCACACGTTAATGAAGCGTATTTCACGAGCGAATGAAGAGTATTTCACGAGCGAATGAAGCGTATTTCACGAGCGAATGAAGCGTATTTCACACGTTAATGAAGCGTATTTCACACGTTAATGAAGCGTATTTCACGAGCGAATGAAGAGTATTTCACGCGCGAATGAAGAGTATTTCACGAGCGAATGAAGCGTATTTCACGAGCGAATGAAGCGTATTTCACGCGCGAATGAAGAGTATTTCACGAGCGAATGAAGCGTATTTCACGAGCGAATGAAGCGTATTTCACACGTTAATGAAGCGTATTTCACACGTTAATGAAGCGTATTTCACGAGCGAATGAAGAGTATTTCACGCGCGAATGAAGAGTATTTCACGAGCGAATGAAGCGTATTTCACGAGCGAATGAAGCGTATTTCACGCGCTAATGAAGAGTATTTCACGAGCGAATGAAGAGTATTTCACACGTTAATGAAGAGTATTTCACACGTTAATGAAGAGTATTTCACACGTCAATGAAGAGTATTCACACGTTAATGAAGAGTATTTCACACGTTAATGAAGAGTATTTCACACGTTAATGAAGAGTATTTCACGAGCGAATGAAGAGTATTTCACGAGCGAATGAAGAGTATTTCACGAGCGAATGAAGAGTATTTCACACGTTAATGAAGAGTATTTCACGAGCGAATGAAGAGTATTTCACGAGCGAATGAAGAGTATTTCACACGGGGGGGGGGGGGGGGGGGGGGGGGGGGGGGGGGGGGGGGGGGGGGGGGGGGGGGGGGGGGGGGGGGGGGGGGGGGGGGGGGGGGGGGGGGGGGGGGAAAAAAAAAAAAAAAAAAAAAAAAAAAAAAAAAAAAAAAAAAAAAAAAAAAAAAAAAAAAAAAAAAAAAAAAAAAAAAAAAAAAAAAAAAAAAAAAAAAAAAAAAAAAAAAAAAAAAAAAAAAAAAAAAAACGAGCGAATGAAGCGTATTTCACGAGCGAATGAAGCGTATTTCACGCGCGAATGAAGAGTATTTTTTTTTTTTTTTTTTTTTTTTTTTTTTTTTTTTTTTTTTTTTTTTTTTTTTTTTTTTTTTTTTTTTTTTTTTTTTTTTTTTTTTTTTTTTTTTTTTTTTTTTTTTTTTTTTTTTTTTTTTTTTTTTTTTTTTTTTTTTTTTTTTTTTTTTTTTTTTTTTTTTTTTTTTTTTTTTTTTCCCCCCCCCCCCCCCCCCCCCCCCCCCCCCCCCCCCCCCCCCCCCCCCCCCCCCCCCCCCCCCCCCCCCCCCCCCCCCCCCCCCCCCCCCCCCCCCCCCCCCCCCCGGCGAATGATTTAGACGTATTTCACGTTAGCGAATGAAGCGTATTTCACGCGCGAATGAAGCGTATTTCACACGTTAATGAAGCGTATTTCACACGTTAATGAAGCGTATTTCACGAGCGAATGAAGAGTATTTCACGCGCGAATGAAGAGTATTTCACGAGCGAATGAAGCGTATTTCACGAGCGAATGAAGCGTATTTCACGCGCTAATGAAGAGTATTTCACGAGCGAATGAAGAGTATTTCACACGTTAATGAAGAGTATTTCACACGTTAATGAAGAGTATTTCACACGTCAATGAAGAGTATTCACACGTTAATGAAGAGTATTTCACACGTTAATGAAGAGTATTTCACACGTTAATGAAGAGTATTTCACGAGCGAATGAAGAGTATTTCACGAGCGAATGAAGAGTATTTCACGAGCGAATGAAGAGTATTTCACACGTTAATGAAGAGTATTTCACGAGCGAATGAAGAGTATTTCACGAGCGAATGAAGAGTATTTCACACGTTAATGAAGAGTATTTCACGAGTGAATGAAGAGTATTTCACGAGCGAATGAAGCGTATTTCACGCGCGAATGAAGCGTATTTCACGAGCGAATGAAGAGTATTTCACGAGCGAATGAAGAGTATTTCACACGTTAATGAAGAGTATTTCACGAGTGAATGAAGAGTATTTCACGAGCGAATGAAGCGTATTTCACGAGCGAATGAAGAGTATTTCACGAGCGAATGAAGAGTATTTCACACGTTAATGAAGAGTATTTCACGAGCGAATGAAGAGTATTTCACGAGCGAATGAAGAGTATTTCACACGTTAATGAAGAGTATTTCACGAGCGAATGAGGAGTATTTCACACGTTAATGAAGAGTATTTCACGAGTGAATGAAGAGTATTTCACGAGCGAATGAAGAGTATTTCACACGTTAATGAAGAGTATTTCACGAGCGAATGAAGAGTATTTCACGAGCGAATGAAGAGTATTTCACACGTTAATGAAGAGTATTTCACGAGTGAATGAGGAGTATTTCACGCGCGAATGAAGAGTATCTCACGAGCGAATGAAGCGTATTTCACGAGCGAATGAAGAGTATTTCACGCGCGAATGAAGCGTATTTCACGAGCGAATGAAGCGTATTTCACGCGCGAATGAAGCGTATTTCACGCGCGAATGAAGCGAATTTCACGCGCGAATGAAGCGTATTTCACGAGCGAATGAAGAGTATTTCACGAGCGAATGAAGCGTATTTCACGAGCGAATGAAGCGTATTTCACGCGCTAATGAAGCGTATTTCACGAGCGAATGAAGCGTATTTCACGAGCGAATGAAGCGTATTTCACGAGCGAATGAAGCGTATTTCACGAGCGAATGAAGCGTATTTCACGAGCGAATGAAGCGTATTTCACGAGCGAATGAAGCGTATTTCACGAGCGAATGAAGCGTATTTCACGAGCGAATGAAGCGTATTTCACGAGCGAATGAAGCGTATTTCACGAGCGAATGAAGCGTATTTCACGAGCGAATGAAGCGTATTTCACGCGCGAATGAAGCGTATTTCACGAGGGAATGAAGTGTATTTCACGAGCGAATGAAGAGTATTTCACGAGCGAATGAAGCGTATTTCACGAGCGAATGAAGCGTATTTCACGAGCGAATGAAGCGTATTTCACGAGCGAATGAAGCGTATTTCACGAGCGAATGAAGCGTATTTCACGAGCGAATGAAGAGTATTTCACACACGAATGAAGCGTATTTCACGAGCGAATGAAGCGTATTTCACGCGCTAATGAAGCGTATTTCACGCGCTAATGAAGAGTATTTCACGCGCGAATGAAGCGTATTTCACGAGTTAATGAAGCGTATTTCACGAGCGAATGAAGCGTATTTCACGAGCGAATGAAGCGTATTTCACGAGCGAATGAAGCGTATTTCACGCGCGAATGAAGCGTATTTCACGCCCGAATGAAGCGTATTTCATTGTGTTCAGTTTTAATCCGCACACTCAAATGCTCATGAAGAAGAGCGCTTGTGTTTAGGGCTGTGACGGTAATGGACCAACTACCGCCGGTGGCGCTGTGTTTATATATATTTTTTTTACTCAAAAATATAAACCGATATATCGGTCGATCTCTATTCACAAGCTTTACTCTATTTCTCGCATCTACTTTATTTCACCCTGTTTGAAAGAGCAACTGGAAGTATTAAAGCATAGACATTTCAAAATATGTCTATAATTAAATGTCCCTCATTATGCATAAAATCTTTTTCCCCCCTCGGCTATTATTGGTGTATTGATCACACAACAAACGGCATGTTTTATAATCTTAAATATGATTTTAGAACAGCTTTAGCATGTTTAGCATGACTCATGTTCACCTCAGAGACTGGAGAGCTCAGTTTCACGTTTACTTCACAACGTCTCGGGGCTTTAAAGCATCTGTGGGTTTATTTCAGCCTCGTTTGATCTGGTTCTGATGACGGTCAAAGTCCTCCGTGACTGTTATCTCTGCCAGGCAGGTTGAGCTATTAACCTTCGGTCAGAAAAACACCGTTTTAATTCAGCTCAACCTTGAAACCGCGATGCTAATGCGTTCGTCAAGCATTTAACAGCGGAGAAAAACAATAAAACGCTCAAATGAATCCTAAAACAGATCCAGAAATAAACGCTGTGAGAAACACAAAGAGTGTAAAGACCATCGACACTATCGCTTTTTATTTATCTTCTTACTAGTTTCACTTCTGATGTAGTGTTTATAACCAGTTATTACTACGTGTAAGTTATTGTTTGTTAGCATGTGTTTTTTTGACGGTGTTCATTTTTTAGGATTACTGATAAATACTGATTTTAATTTTAGATAAATTATGTATGAATTTATTATGTCTATAGGTACTTTCTTTAGTTTTAATAAATTTAGTTATTTTAGTAACGTTACTTCAACATAACTACATGGAAATTAAATATCATATATATATATATGGGTCATGTTAGACTCATTTTATACTCATACCTTTTGTTGTTTTAATATTTTTTGCTTTATTTTTGGTTTTCATTTAAATGTTTAGTTTTGAAATGTTGTTGTTGTATGCGTTTGTCATTTTATTTAATTTCTCCATTTTCTTAAATGTGTGTTTATAGAGTTTTAACTTATAGTTGTAGTTACTTTTTCTTATTTGTAAGTCGCTTTGGATAAAAGCGTCCGCTAAATGGCTAAAAAGGTAAAAGAGAAACCACTCCGTGGCGTCTGTAATCAGATGAGGAACTGCTCGGGCTCCAGTTTCATGTTATTGTAGAGAAACACAAGATGCAGAAACTCTGGCTTTGTTTCGGAGGGAAACGCTTTTCTCCCAGACGCCCGAAGAGACCCGGTTCGTGATGACGTCACGTGATCTCATGCTCGCGCGCGTGAAGCTGATCTCGTGTTCGCGCGCGCGTGAAGCTGATCTCGTGCTCGCGCGCGCGTGAAGCTGATCTCGTGCTCGCGCAAAGCTGATCTCGTGTTCGCGCAAAGCTGATCTCGTGCTCGCGTGGCGTCGGTCCCGCTCACATCTTCACTCTTTCGGCGGATGCTTCTGTGACGGTTTAAAACCGTGATCCTGACGTCATGATTGACTTTATAAAAATAAATCATTCATTTAGATAGAGATGTATTTATTTAGAGGTTTATTGGGGAAATAATGGTTCTATAGTAAATGTTAATATAATTTTGTGCGTTTCAAACGAGTGAATCTTGTATAAAGTTACATGCGGTGTGTGAGTGTGTGTGTGTGTGTGTGTGTGTGTGTCCACTGCTCCAGGTGTGTGTGTGTGTGTGTGTGTGTCCACTGCTCCAGGTGTGTGTGTGTGTGTGTGTGTCCACTGCTCCAAGTGTGTGTGTGTCCACTGCTCCAAGTGTGTGTGTGTGTGTGTGTGTGTCTCCACTGCTCCAGGTGTGTGTGTGTGTGTGTGTGTGTGTGTGTGTCCACTGCTCCAGGTGTGTGTGTGTCCACTGCTCCAGGTGTGTGTGTCCACTGCTCCAGGTGTGTGTGTGTGTGTGTGTGTCCACTGCTCCAAGTGTGTGTGTGTGTGTGTGTGTGTGTCTCCACTGCTCCAGGTGTGTGTGTGTGTGTGTGTGTGTGTGTGTGTCCACTGCTCCAGGTGTGTGTGTGTCCACTGCTCCAGGTGTGTGTGTGTGTGTGTGTGTGTCTCCACTGCTCCAGGTGTGTGTGTGTGTGTGTGTGTGTGTGTGTGTGTGTGTCTCCACTGCTCCAGGTGTGTGTGTGTGTGTGTGTGTGTGTGTGTCCACTGCTCCAGGTGTGTGTGTGTGTCCACTGCTCCAGGTGTGTGTGTGTCCACTGCTCCAGGTGTGTGTGTGTGTGTGTCCACTGCTCCAAGTGTGTGTGTGTGTGTGTGTGTGTGTGTGTGTCTCCACTGCTCCAGGTGTGTGTGTGTGTGTGTGTGTGTGTGTGTGTCCACTGCTCCAGGTGTGTGTGTGTGTGTGTGTGT
>CM049817.1:923822-933822 GCA_027422435.1 Schizopygopsis pylzovi
ACTCATCACACACACACACACACTCTAACACACACACTCTAACTCATACACACACTCTAACACACACACACACGCTCACACACACACACACACACACACACACACACACACACACACACACACACAACACACACACACACAACACACACACACACACACACACACACACACACACACACTCTAACACACACACACACACTTGAATACACACACTCATACACACACACACATACGAACTCACCACACACACACTCATACACACACACACTCATACACACACACACACTCGCACACACACACACACACACACACACACACACACACACACACACTTTATCAGTGTTATTTGAGTCTGTTTCCGCTCATATATCATTATTTTGACTCTAGTATTTGAGAAACAAACACTCAGTTCAGCTTTAGTATGACCTCATTATTACTTAACCACACACACGTATGTGTGTGTGTGTGTGTGTGTGTGGTGTGTGTGTGTGCGTGCGTGCGTGCGAGCGACTCTCACCGCTGACACTACACAGGAAGTGACTCCAGAGGTGGAGAGGAACTGAAGCTCACCGGAGTTTAGTTTCACACGTCTGTTCCTCTTTTCTCGGTCACTGTAATCTTTCTCTTGTTTTTCCTTGCGTTGATCTGGTCAGGTTCGCTGATGTCATCGGTGAGACGCTGATAATCAGCTCAGGGTTGTGTAACACAGCTATCATGATCAGAGACCGTATCATACGTGACCTTTTCCCGAAACAAAGACACGCTTCTCAAAACGTTTAACACATTTCACCTGCTTTCACACTCGTTGCAATTAGCACAACTCTACACAAGAAGGGCATCATTTTGCACAGTAGAAAACACAATATAACTACATCAAGAATCAGAAAACGGACACATTTATCTACGCGTGCACATTAAGTAGCTGAACCATTGACACACAGGATGTGTTTTGTAGCGTTAATTTCCATCCAAAGTCGTTTATAGTGACGACAGACCAACACAAACCCGGATGCATGCTTAACAACAGGTCTCTTTTAGCAGGTCTTCATCCGGCCTCATAAAGACTAGTTTGAGCGAACGCAGCGGCTCGTCACAGCGTGTTCTGTCCCGCTCCGCAGGTGGTTTCGTGGCGTTCTCGCACCTGTTCCCGGGTCTGTGTGAAGGGAAGTCCACGCCGGTGCCGTCCTGCATCTCTCAGCCCTGTGTCCCCGTCAGCAGCAGCGGGCCGACCCGGATCCTGCCACACCTGTACCTGGGCTGCCAGAGAGACGTGCTCAACAAGGTGACGCTGGCACATCACATTCGGACGCAGTCATAAGCAGCACAGCTATATGTGTAGCAATAACCAACACTGTATGGGTCAAAATTATACACTTCTATTGTATGCCAAAAATCATTAAGATCATGTTCCATTAAGATATTTAGTACATTTCCTACTGTAAATATTAATATTGATTAGTAATATGCATTGCTAAGAACTTCATTTGGACATCTTTAAAGATGATTTTCTCAATATTTAGATTTTTTTGCACCCTCAGATTCCAGATTTACAAATATTGTCCGAACCATACATCAATGGAAATATGATTTATTCAGCATTATGACTGGTTTTGTGCTGCCAGGGTCACATATTTATGGCATTTTCTACGCACAAGAGAGCCGCATGTTTAGAAAATATGTGTAACTTTAAAAAATTAAATTAATTGTGTTTTTCAGTCGTAGTTCATTTTTAATTATTTAATTTAATAATTTAATTATTTATTTATTTATTTATTTAATAATTAGTAATTGCAGTGCTTTTTAAGATTAATATCAGTTTTAGTTTGTTTTAATTCAGTTTTAGATTTTCTTAATTTACATTTAATAATTTTAGCGCTTCAACTTTTTAAATATTACTATTTAGGTTTCAATTCATTTTTTAGTTCTATTGTATTTTTTATTATTTTATTTTATTTTTTTACAATTAGTAATTTTAGTGCTTCAACTTTTTTAAAATGACTATATAAGTTGAATTTAATTTCAGCTTTTAGTTATTTATTTAAAATTAGTAATTTCATTTATTCAGTTGCCACGACAGCATGTATTCAGTTGCCACGGCAGCATGTATTCAGTTGCCACGACAGCATTTATTCAGTTGCCACGGCAGCATGTATTCAGTTGCCACGGCAGCATGTATTCAGTTGCCACGGCAGCATTTATTCAGTTGCCACGGCAGCATGTATTCAGTTGCCACGGCAGCATTTATTCAGTTGCCACGGCAGCATTTATTCAGTTGCCACGGCAGCATTTATTCAGTTGCCACGGCAGCATTTATTCAGTTGCCACGGCAGCATTTATTCAGTTGCCACGGCAGCTGATTGTGCAGAAGATATCGATGTATGTGCACAACGCCAGCAGCATGTCAAACGATTCAGTTGCCACGGCAGCACTTCTGGTGTGTAGTTGTTTGTAGTTTTTATGATGTCTGTCCCGCAGGAGCTGATGCTGCAGAACGATATCGTGTATGTGCTCAACGCCAGCAGCACCTGTCCCAAACCGGACTTCATCCCCGACTCACACTTCCTCCGCGTGCCGGTCAACGACAGCTTCTGTGAGAAGATCCTGCCCTGGCTGGACCGGTCCGTGGAGTTCATAGGTCAGACGCGTTCATACCTCATTCACACTATTCATTACGTTAAGTGCTTTTATCATTTGCATTCATAAACATTACTATTTAGCTTACATTTGATTTTTCACTTTTAGGACACTTTTAGTTATATTTATTTTAATCCAAGTTAATCGTTTTAGTGCTTCAACTTTCTAAACATTAATATCTAGGTTTTGTTTTTCAGTTTTAGTTCAGTTTTAGTTTTTATTTATTTCCATTTAGTAGTTTTAGTGTGTCAGCTTTTAATATGACTATTTAAGATTCATTTAATTTCATATTTAGTTTTTTTATTTAATCTCAGTTGATTATTTTAGTGTTTAAACTGTTTAAAAGTGTAATTTAATTTAGTTTTTCAGTGTTTTAGTTTTTATTTATTTCCATTTAGTAGTTTTAGTGCGTCAGCTTTTTAAAATATGACTATTTAATTTAATTTGAGTTTTATTAAGTTTTAGTTTTTATTTAAAACCAGTTCATACTTTTAGTGCTCCTGCTTTTTAAAATATTACTCTTTAGGTTTATTTAGAATTTTTTAGAGTTTTTAATTTCAATTTTAGTTCTATTTTAATGTAAATAATTAGCAGTCAGTAATTTAAGAGCATCATATTGTTTATATAATACTATTTAGATTTCAGCTTTAGTCTCTTTTAGTTTTTATTTATTTCCATTTGAGTAGTTTTAGTGCGTCAGCTTTATTAAAATATGACTATTTAAGTTTAATTTATTTTCATATTTAGTTTTTTTATTTAATCTCAGTTGATAATATTAGTGTTTAAAAGTGTAATTTAATTTAGTTTTTCAGTGTTTTAGTTTTTATTTATTTCAATTTTAGTAGTTTTAGTGCGTCAGCTTTTTAAAATATGACTATTTAAGATTAATTTATATTTAATTTGAGTTTTATCATAGTTTTAGTTTTTATTTAAAACCAGTTCATAATATTAGTGTCTTAAACTGCTTTAAAATGTAATATTACTCTTTAGGTTTATTCAGAATTTTAAGAGTTTTTATTTATTTCAATTTTAGTTCTAGTTTTAATGTAAATAATTAGCAGCCAGTAATTTAAGAGCATCATGATATGTTCATATAATACTATTTAATTTCAGTTTTAGTCTAAGTTTTAGTTTTTATTTAAAACCAGTTCAGTAGTTTTAGTGCGTCAGCTTTTTAAAATATGACTATTTAAGGATTATTTTGAATTTTAGACTTTAGTTAATTTCAATATTTAGTTCTATTTTAATCCCAGTTAATAATATTAAGAGCATCATACTTGTTCATAAAAGTACTAATTTAATTTCAGCTTTTGTCGTCTTTTAGTTTTTATTTATTTCCATTGAGTAGTTTTAGTACGTCAGCTTTTTAAAATATGACTATTTAATTTAATTTAATTTAATTTGAGTTTTATTAAGTTTTAGTTTTTATTTAAAACCAGTTCATAATTTTAGTGCTCCTGCTTTTAAAATATTACTCTTTAGGTTTATTTAGAATTTTTTAGAGTTTTTAATTTCAATTTTAGTTCTATTTTAATGTAAATAATTTAAGAGCATCATATTGTTCATATAATACTATTTAGATTTCAGCTTTGGTCTCCTTTAGTTTGGCACTCGGTCATGTGACTGTAGGGGTCAGCTGACAGGAAGTGGTTTGTCTGTTTCCTGTCAGAGAAAGCCAAGGCCTGTAACGCCAGAGTCCTGGTGCACTGTTTGGCGGGAATCTCTCGCTCGGCCACCATCGCCATCGCCTACATCATGAAGAGGAGGGACATGTCGTTAGATGAAGCGTACAGGTGCCACATTCATCAGTGTTAATTAACCATTGAATCTCATATTTCAGCATCAGAATCCTCCTCGTATCATGATATGATTAATAACACATTCTGATTACGTTCATGCATCTCGCTTATGCATCTTGCTTAGCTGAATTTAATTAGTTGATTTAAATCAACCTTATATAAAACAATAATTAAATTATTAGTGCTTTTAGCTTCATAGAAGATGATCTGTGACTTTTTTTCTCACAATTTTGAATTATAAACTCATAATTGTATGAATATAGTTTCTCATATTTCCTCAGAATTGGACTTAATCACTCGTGACTTCATAATTAAGACTTAATTTCTCATAATTCTGACTAACGAGATATGAACTCGTAATTGAAGATGAATATCGTTTCTAATATTTCCTCAGAATTGGACTTAATCACTCGTGACTTCATAATTAAGACTTAATTTCTCAGAATTATGACACAGTTATGACTTAATTTCTCATAATTCTGACTAACGAGATATGAACTCATAATTGAAGATGAATATAGTTTCTCATTTTCCTCAGAATTGGACTTTATAACTCGTGACTTCATAATTATGACTTAATTTCTCAAAATTATGACTAACGAGATATGAACTCATAATTGAAGATGAATATAGTTTCTCATATTTCCTCAGAATCGGACTTAATCACTCGTGACTTCATAATTATGACTTAATTTCTCATAATTATGACTTAATTTCTCATAATTATGACTAACGAGATATGAACTCGTAATTGAAGATGAATATAGTTTCTCATATTTCCTCAGAATTGGACTTAATCACTCGTGACTTCATAATTATGACTTAATTTCTCATAATTCTGACTAACGAGATATGAACTCGTAATTGAAGATGAATATAGTTTCTAATATTTCCTCAGAATTGGACTTAATCACTCGTGACTTCATAATTATGACTTAATTTCTCATAATTCTGACTAACGAGATATGAACTCATAATTGAAGATGAATATAGTTTCTAATATTTCCTCAGAATTGGACTTAATCACTCGTGACTTCATAATTAAGACTTAATTTCTCATAATTCTGACTAACGAGATATGAACTCGTAATTAAAGATGAATATAGTTTCTAATATTTCCTCAGAATTGGACTTAATCACTCGTGACTTCATAATTATGACTTAATTTCTCATAATTCTGACTAACGAGATATGAACTCGTAATTAAAGATGAATATAGTTTCTAATATTTCTTCAGAATTGGACTTAATCACTCGTGACTTCATAATTATGACTTAATTATGACTTAATTTCTCATAATTCTGACTAACGAGATATGAACTCATAATTGAAGATGAATATAGTTTCTCATTTTCCTCAGAATTGGACTTTATAACTCGTGACTTCATAATTATGACTTAATTTCTCATAATTCTGACTAACGAGATATGAACTCGTAATTGTATAAATATAGTTTCTCATATTTCCTCAGAATTGGACTTAATCACTCGTGACTTCATAATTATGACTTAATTATGACTTAATTTATCATAATTATGACTAACGAGATATGAACTCGTAATTAAAGATGAATATAGTTTCTAATATTTCCTCAGAATTGGACTTAATCACTCGTGACTTCATAATTAAGACTTAATTTCTCATAATTCTGACTAATGAGATATGAACTCGTAATTATGAGAACAAAGTCTGAATTATGAGTTAACGAGTTGATATCTTTTATTCAGGAGCGGAAACAGGCTTCCAGAGGACGTTGCATAATAATTACCATGTCGAAATTAATTAATCAACACTATTAATGAAAAACAAAATCACTGTAATTTGATTCCAATTAAAATTATGCATTGAAATATTGCAAAAAAAAAATAGTTACACTTTATTTGAAGGTGTCCTTGTTACACGCACTTGCTATTATAATAACACATAATTATGCATAATTACATGCAAACCATAGTTAATTAACATAATTAACACTGGAGCACAGACGCAGTCATAAGCTATATTTATAGCAATAACCAAAAATACACTGCATGGCTCAAAATTATCAATTTTTATTGTATGCCAAAAATCATTAGATATTAAAATCATGTTCCATGAAAATATTTAGTTCCGTAAAAATATCAAAACGTAATTATTGATTATTAATATGCATTGCTCAGACTTAATCTGAACATCTTTAAAGATGATTTCTCAATATTTAGATTTTTTTGCACCCTCAGATTCTCAAATATTGTACATCAATGAAAATATGATTTATTAATCTTTCAGATGATGCACAAATCTCAATTTAAACAAAAGTACACTTAAGTGGGTTTTGTGCTCCAGTAATTCTAATTATGTTAATTAGCATGTAATTATGCATAATTAAGTGCTATTATAATAGCAAGTGCATGTAACAAGGACACCAAACACTGACATGCTAATGTGTTTATACAGAACTCGGGTTTGATGATGTCACACGTGTCCGTTCACAGGTTCGTGAAGGAGAAGCGGCCGACCATCTCGCCCAACTTCAACTTTCTGGGTCAGCTGCTGGACTTCGAGAAGAAGCTGAAGAGCCCGAGCGCGGCGCCGCCGGACGAGCCGGAGCCGCTGACGATCCCCGAGGAGCGTCTTCTGACCCGAGCGCTCTGCAGCCTTCAGCTCGGCGACGACGTCCGGCCCAAACCCTGCCAGGAGCAAAGTCCGGCGGGAGATCATAACAAGACGCTCCAGCGCAGCGGCAGCGTGGACGGAGCGCCGGCGAAAGCGCTCAAAGGCTGGCACTCAGACATGGTCCTCGGACCTAGCTGGTTCCTCTCGTCCGAGTCGACGCGCTTCTACGGCTGCGCTCCGGGGCTGGAGGCGGTGAGGAGACGCGGTCGGCAGCGCAGCGGAGACGGAGGAGACTCACGCAGGAGCTGGCACGAGGAGAGCAGCTTCGAGAAGCAGCTGAAACACAGGAGCTGTCAGATGGACGGCATGACGGACAGACGGTCCCGAGAGGAGAGGAGCGTCCAGGCCAGCTTCTCCGGCAGCGTGGAGATCATCCAGGTCTCCTGAGGACTTGGACACATGCATGACGGTGGAGCGTCTCTCTCTGAAGGCCAGGCGTCAGTACCTCTCAATACAGATGAATGCACAATACATTCTTTTTTCCAGACTAGTGGACAGAAAACATCCGAAGTGTTTCTTTTATAGCACTTTAATAGATTTCAATTACAATCAGCGGCGGCTGGTGCTAAACATGTTTGGGGGGGGGCGCAAACAAACCTGGTACAAGCTCCTTTTTTTCTTCATCCGGGTATTTTTGTAAAGATAAACCCGAATTGTCTTTCATCTGGAGATATTGCGCTTGCTTCCACATTAATTAGTACCTGTCTGTCAACTGACGAGCTGCTGCTGAGTGGAACGAGAGAACGGTCCAATCACAGGAGGCCAAACATATAAAAACAACATTGATTCGCTCTAACAACAAAAGTGGGAGGAGCCTGTGCCCTAAGGACAGTTTGAAACCAGCCAATTAGAGCTTAGCATCACATGTGTTTGAAAAGTTTGTGTACCTACATACACACTCATTAGTCCGGCGCCCCGCACACGAATATAGTTTAGATTTGTAATAAATTATAATATAACTAACAGTATGACTAAATGATTTTATTTAGTTAATATTTGCGATATATTTGTAACTTGTTAACATGTTAAAGGGCCCCAGCGCCCAGCCGCCACTGATTACAATACATATTTTTAATTAAAAATGAGTTTAATCTCCAACACCGAGCCATAAATCTCCACTTCAGCTGCACTTAGACACGTCACGTTTACTCCTCATATTTCTTCATCTATAATTAGCTCGATTATATTTTAATCCCCCCAAAATTGTGTTTTCTCTCCGTTTTAAGCATTTTATGAATTATGACACAAACGAGATTCCCTTATTAAGCACGTTTGACTCTAATATGACTTCATCCAGCGTTTAGGTGTTTGTACGCGATTTATATGCAAATTAGCGCATTATTCATTAACATAAAAACTCGTTTGCATATCTAAAACCTGAACTTTGTTTTACGGCAAAGTATCAAAGCGTTTAAAGAAAATGCACTGTAGCAATTTTTATTTAATTTTGCATATTTTTGAATCCCAAATTGCTATAAAATAAAAGGCTTGATTAAAAGTTGATATAATAAACATAATTTTTATTTCGGGTGTTATACCACAAACAGCCACCGGGGGAGCCGTCAAAACTACATTTATGTCTCAATTTCTCTCTCATTATTAATTATATAAAAACATAACCACAAAATATGAAATCTTGAGACTTGTACCTTTCAGTCAAACCTAAATACATTCAACATTTCCCTCATTATCAGTTTATTCACCATAGTTTATAAACTGCGTCAGAACAAATCGATGTATATTTAATGAATTATGTCGAATAACTATCAGATGATAAATGTATAAACACAATTACATAACCCCAATTAACTCTAATCACGAGCAATGCTTAATTAAGTTCAGTCTGTGAGTACAAAATCTCATTATTAATTAAATAAAACTAAGTATATGGATCATATTTAACTAATAATCTGCTGTATGAAGAATTTATTGGTGTAATATGTCACAGTTTACTTTATTTTGCTCTCCTCGTTTACATAAATTAACAACAGCACCTGCTAATAAACAAATATCAATAATTATATCATGTTTGGTTTGACTATACATCACCAGATTACATCACGAATTACACATTTGCATAATTATTTAATGTACATGCATAACTCAAATTCTACAGTTAATGTGCGTACATTTCCATTTGATAATTTAATTAATCCAGCTTGAATTGATTGACTTTAATGTTTTATTTTGATCATAAAATGCTGTCAGCAGACCGAGTGTGAACAAAGCAAAGCCCTCAGAATATAATATATTCAAAGTTATGGATCCTACAGACATATATCGACTCAAGTGCAATAAAAGAAACACTTAATTAATGATGCATCGACTAGAAGCGCCTGTGTGACGCGTGATCTCACGTGGTGATGATGATGATGATGATGATGCTCGTCTTCATCACGCATTGAACCGGCTGTTCCAGGATCAGCTCCTCAGATCTGCGTTTCATCACTGATCAATGTTTTATATTTTTACAATAAACTCATGACTGCTATAATCACTCATATCATTCTTTTTGTGATCGCACTGCTGTGAGATGAACAGATATATTATTAATAAGTAGCGGTTTATTGATTGTTGACATAAAACCCATCTTCATTGAGCTGAGCATAAAGTGAAGATATTATAATATACACTTCATAACATAATTTCACTGCGTCCATTTTAGTTTGTATGCCTGGTTTTGTGCGCCAGAGTCCAGCTGTGATTGGACCGCGGATGATCACGTGATCGTTTTCTCCTCAGGGAAATGTGTTTTTAATAATTAAGTTACTAATAAATCTTTAAAGACAGACCTGTTGTGCTGAGCTCTGGTGCTGTTCGTTGTTTATATAGCCTACACGTTTCTAGAATCCATCAGTTCGCGTTAATTCAACTTATTTTTAAAGTAATTGTTTAATAGCGGAACTCGTGGT
>CM049817.1:938822-948822 GCA_027422435.1 Schizopygopsis pylzovi
ACCGGTGGGGGTCGATTCCCTGTTTTTGACCGGTGGGGGTCGATTCCCTGTTTTGGGCGGGTGGGGGTCGATTCCCTGTTTTTGACGAGTGGGGGTCGATTCCCTGTTTTTGACCGGTGGGGGTCGATTCCCTGTTTTTGGACGGGTGGGGGTCGATTCCCTGTTTTTGACGAGTGGGGGTCGATTCCCTGGTTTTGGGCGGGTGGGGGTCGATTCCCTGTTTTTGACGAGTGGGGGTCGATTCCCTGTTTTTGGGCGGGTGGGGGTCGATTCCCTGTTTTTGACGAATGGGGGTCGATTCCCTGTTTTTGACGAATGGGGGTCGATTCCCTGTTTTTGACGGGTATGGGGTCGATTCCCTGTTTTTGACGGGTATGGGGTCGATTCCCTGTTTTTGACGGGTATGGGGTCGATTCCCTGTTTTTGGGCGGGTGGGGGTCGATTCCCTGTTTTTGGGCGGGTGGGGGTCGATTCCCTGTTTTTGACTGAGTGGGCGTTGATTCCCTGTTTTTGGGCGGGTGGGGGTCGATTCCCTGTTTTTGACGAGTGGGGGGCGATTCCCTGTTTTTGACGGGTGGGGGTCGATTCCCTGTTTTTGACGGGTGGGGGTCGATTCCCTGTTTTGGGCGGGTGGGGGTCGATTCCCTGTTTTGGGCGGGTGGGGGTCGATTCCCTGTTTTGGGCGGGTGGGGGTCGATTCCCTGTTTTGGACTGAGTGGGGGTCGATTCCCTGTTTTTGACGGGTGGGGGTCGATTCCCTGTTTTGGACGGGTGGGGGTCGATTCCCTGTTTTTGACGGGTGGGGGTCGATTCCCTGTTTTTGGGCGGGTGGGGGTCGATTCCCTGTTTTTGGGCGGGTGGGGGTCGATTCCCTGTTTTGGACGGGTGGGGGTCGATTCCCTGTTTTTGACGGGTGGGGGTCGATTCCCTGTTTTTGACGGGTGGGGGTCGATTCCCTGTTTTTGACGGGTGGGGGTCGATTCCCTGTTTTTTGACGGGTGGGGGTCGATTCCCTGTTTTTGACTGGTGGGGGTCGATTCCCTGTTTTTGACGAGTGGGGGTCGATTCCCTGTTTTTGGGCGGGTGGGGGTCTGGATCAAGTCTTTTTTGCAATCGATTCCAAGCTGCTAGTAATGAAAACATTGAGCATACACAATTTCCACAATGTACTTAAAGTGCTCTATTTGTACTTAATACACTACAAATGATCCTTTAGTAAGATCATCTAAGTGTACTCAACTGGGCTATTTTGAGACGATGAATATGAACTAAAATGCGCTTTTAACATGCTGTATGTATTTAGCTACCACTTGTAGTGTACTTGAGTACTAGTGAATGAAAGATGGGTTCATATTGATGTCTCAAAATAGCCCAGTTGAGTACACTTAGATGATCTTAAGTACTAAAGGATCATGTTTAGTGTATTAAGTACAAATAGAGCACTTTAAGTACATGCATGGAAGTGCACTTGTGGAGCTTTGAGATGCTCCAAAACAGTGCGTTTACTGTAGTCGAGCTGTAACTCGTGAGCAGTTTCTGAGACGACGTGCCCGGAGCTTAACCGCTTGTTTATTTCCATGCTGTGTTCCTGCACAGGTCCACGAGAAATCACCCCTCAAGGTGAAGAACTTCGGCATCTGGCTGCGTTACGACTCTCGCAGTGGAACCCACAACATGTACCGCGAGTACAGAGACCTGACCACATCTGGAGCCGTCACTCAGTGCTGTGAGTACCACGAACACACTCGCGTTCATCCCGCACACATAAACCCAAAGGTCATTTCCAGCCGGTGTCATGCCCTTGCCATGTGTGCACACAGTAACCGAACCTTGTCGCCTTTCTTAGGCTATCAAACGTGCCACTGAAAGTGAATTCAAGGTGCGACACGATGCTGTTACTCTATACTAAATGTCATGTATTTGTGCGTCAGATCGTGATATGGGTGCCAGGCATCGCGCCCGCGCTCACTCCATCCAGATCATGAAGGTGCAGATCATCGAAGCCAATAAATGCCGCAGACCCGCCATCAAGCAGTTCCACGTGAGCGCTCATATCAAATGCACTGTCATTTCCCGTTGTTTAATCTTGCGTCTAAAGCCTTTAATGTTTCTCCCGGACTCAACAGGACTCCAAGATCAAGTTCCCTCTTCCTCACAGGGTTCTGCGCCGCCAGCACAAGCCCCGTTTCACCACCAAGAGACCAAACACCTTCTTTTAAAGTGTATGTTTGTGCTTTCACGTTACCGATCAATAAAAGTGGAGAGAGGCAAATCTGGTTGTTGCGTGGTTTTTAATTGAACGATCTGTAAACTCCTTAAAGAATATCTCTGGGTCACCTTATAATCAATCATAAAAGGGGGATATTTCCAAAAATAAACATTTTTAGGTGCAAAAAACTTGCATCATGGGTTTTTTACTTTGTTTTGTTGTGCTGCTGATTATAAATATATTAGTTGTGTTCAATATGCAACAATAATCTTATTAAGAATAATATTACAATGAGATTTTGGGTTTCGGATGCATAATTATGTCAAAATATTCTAATGCATAATGTACTTTAAAGGATTGTAAGTGTAATTATTTGACTATTACTCTGGTAATGAAGTAGTTATGAAATATGATTGTTTACCCTTTTGAAATCCATTTCTCTTCAAATCAGTAGTAAATACATCTAAACATTTGCAGGTGTTTATAAATCCACCAGTGCTTTTTTCACACGTTTATCCAATGACATAATATTTAATAATAGTTTTAATATCAGTGACTAAAGCGGTTCATGCTGTGGTCATAATAATAACACCTTCCAAACAGCTGCTGCTTTCACATCTGGTTCTGCTACTGATTCCTTGTTTTAATTATTGTATAAAAATAATAGCCATAATTAAAGTCATTCATTTGTGTCTAAAATAATTCAGATAAATCAAATATAAACTCATGAATTAATGTTAACTCTTCCTCAGTCCTTAGACTGTTATTTCATGGGCAAAGTATATATAATATATATATAAATTAGGATAAAGAGAAAACAATTATAACGTGTTGTTATGTAAAGACGGTTCGCTTCGTTTGAAGCAGTCACGTGGTGTTCACGCGAGTGACGCTTAGGACGTCATAGATCACGTGCTTTTCTCAAAACGAATCAAGCTCCGATACAGCGCTTCAATTTGTTTTTTTTTTTATTATACAAGGTGACAGCATTGGCCTTTGTAGTTTTAAACCCACATGTTGGGAAAAAATGTATAATTGTAATAATAATAATAAGGAAAACGTTTGAAATCTGGCGCGTGCGTTTCTCGGCTTCCGCCACCAGAGGTCAGAGTTCGACCACGAACCGCGTCTCGCGCTGCTCTGCAGTATTAACGTCAAAGATTAATGCACTTCAGGTGTGTTTAATTAGACACGGAGCTGAACTCTAACACGGCCGTAGATTTAATCAGAGACACAACAATATATTTAAACAATTATTATCATTTAAATCAATATAGATGACGCCATCGTCAACATTGTGACTCCAAATGACGTCATTCTCAGGTAAGACGCACTTCTTGGTGTTTGTCTGTTGCTGCTATGATTGTAGCTTCTCGCGGGTGGTTGCTAAGGTGCTCTTTTTGGTTACTAGGACATTTAGTACTTTTAGTTTTTAACAACTAAAAACTTGAATTATTAAAGTAAATAAATCGAACACATTTCCATATAAATCTGTAGATACGTCACGTGGCTAAATCATTTGATAAGCGAATTATTATAAATAGCACGTGCATACAACACTACCGGTAATATAACAGCTAAATAATATCTACTAATAATATATATATATATAAGCTATATTATGATGAATTTCATCATTTGTTTCACCATAACTATAAAACGATAAACATGTAATGATATAAATAAAGTGTAATTATGTTATAAAAGGAAAATTTAGACCACGGCTATACAATAATTATAAAGACAGAGGAATAATAATGTTGAAATGTTTTTCTTCATCTGATTAACGGTAAAAACATTGACAGCCAATCAGAGTTCAGAGAACGCATAATGAGGTTAGCCGGTGGGCGGGGCCTGTGCGGGCTCTTCTGCGCATGTCACGAGTCTCCTGCTGCTGCAGAAGCATGAAGCTGGTGTATTGATGTATTGATAGGTGACTCTGTCACACAGCACATGAAGCTGGTGTATTGATGTATTGATAGGTGACTCTGACACACAGCACATGAAGCTGGTGTATTGATGTATTGATAGGTGACTCTGACACACAGCACATGAAGCTGGTGTATTGATGTATTGATAGGTGACTCTGACACAGCACATGAAGCTGGTGTATTGATGTATTGATAGGTGACTCTGTGACACACAGCACATGAAGCTGGTGTATTGATGTATTGATAGGTGACTGACACACAGCACATGAAGCTGGTGTATTGATGTATTGATAGGTGACTCTGTGACACACAGCACATGAAGCTGGTGTATTGATGTATTGATAGGTGACTGACACACAGCACATGAAGCTGGTGTATTGATGTATTGATAGGTGACTCTGTGACACAGCACATGAAGCTGGTGTATTGATGTATTGATAGGTGACTCTGACACACAGCACATGAAGCTGGTGTATTGATGTATTGATAGGTGACTCTGACACACAGCACATGAAGCTGGTGTATTGATGTATTGATAGGTGACTCTGACACACAGCACATGAAGCTGGTGTATTGATGTATTGATAGGTGACTCTGACACACAGCACATGAAGCTGGTGTATTGATGTATTGATAGGTGACTCTGACACACAGCACATGAAGCTGGTGTATTGATGTATTGATAGGTGACTCTGACACACAGCACATGAAGCTGGTGTATTGATGTATTGATAGGTGACTGTGACACACAGCACATGAAGCTGGTGTATTGATGTATTGATAGGTGACTCTGACACACAGCACATGAAGCTGGTGTATTGATGTATTGATAGGTGACTGTGACACACAGCACATGAAGCTGGTGTATTGATGTATTGATAGGTGACTCTGACACACAGCACATGAAGCTGGTGTATTGATGTATTGATAGGTGACTGACACACAGCACATGAAGCTGGTGTATTGATGTATTGATAGGTGACTCTGACACACAGCACATGAAGCTGGTGTATTGATGTATTGATAGGTGACTCTGACACACAGCACATGAAGCTGGTGTATTGATGTATTGATAGGTGACTCTGTGACACACAGCACATGAAGCTGGTGTATTGATGTATTGATAGGTGACTCTGACACACAGCACATGAAGCTGGTGTATTGATGTATTGATAGGTGACTCTGACACACAGCACATGAAGCTGGTGTATTGATGTATTGATAGGTGACTCTGACACACAGCACATGAAGCTGGTGTATTGATGTATTGATAGGTGACTCTGACACACAGCACATGAAGCTGGTGTATTGATGTATTGATAGGTGACTCTGACACACAGCACATGAAGCTGGTGTATTGATGTATTGATAGGTGACTCTGACACAGCACATGAAGCTGGTGTATTGATGTATTGATAGGTGACTCTGACACACAGCACATGAAGCTGGTGTATTGATGTATTGATAGGTGACTCTGTGACACACAGCACATGAAGCTGGTGTATTGATGTATTGATAGGTGACTGACACACAGCACATGAAGCTGGTGTATTGATGTATTGATAGGTGACTCTGTGACACACAGCACATGAAGCTGGTGTATTGATGTATTGATAGGTGACTCTGACACACAGCACATGAAGCTGGTGTATTGATGTATTGATAGGTGACTCTGTGACACACAGCACATGAAGCTGGTGTATTGATGTATTGATAGGTGACTCTGACACACAGCACATGAAGCTGGTGTATTGATGTATTGATAGGTGACTCTGTGACACACAGCACATGAAGCTGGTGTATTGATGTATTGATAGGTGACTCTGACACACAGCACATGAAGCTCTGGTTCAGAGGTTACTGGCAGGTAGAGCGAATCTCACACCTGGCTTCTGTGTGTGTTTATGAGGGGAGAAGTGGAGGACGACTGAGGTCAAACCCGCACACACAAATAATCAAAACGCTGTGTGTGTGTGTGTGTTGTGTGTGTGTGTGTGTGTGTGTGTGTGTGTGTGTGTGTGTGTGTGTGTGTGTGTGTGTGTGTGTTGTGTGTGTGTGTGTGTGTGTGTGTGTGTGTGTTGTGTGTGTGTGTGTGTGTGTGTGTGTGTGTGTGTGTGTGTGTGTGTGTGTGTGGTGTGTGTGTGTGTGTGTGTGTGTGTGAGTGTGTGTGTGTGTGTGTGTGTGTTTAAAAACAGCCATTACAGGATCAAAAATGATATTTGTGTGGGAAATGAAGGGTTTAAAGTGCATTATGCAGTCCGGAAATGTTTTTACATGACCACACTGTGTTACAATGAAAGCAAGAGGCTCACCGTTATACATTATATTTACATTTAGTCATTGATCAGATGCGTTTATCCAAAGCCACGTACAAATGATGAGCATAGAAGCGATCAGAATCAATAAAAGAGCAAGAACACACAAGTGCTGTGAAGTCTCAGTCAGCTGAACACAGTAGCAAGGTGCTTTTAATTCATTCGTTCATTTATTTAATAAATATAAATATAGAAGATGGAGTAGAAAAAGAATAGAGCAAGCTAGTGTTGGTGTTTTTGCTTTTGTTAATTGTATAATAAGTAAAAATAAAAAGATTAGAAAAGCTAGAGTTAGTATTTCTTTAAGAATAAATAATAATAAATACATAAATATACATCATAAAATAAAAAAATCAACATGCGCTCACAATAAAAATATATGAATTATAATACGTTTTTAATACAGTCATCAAAAAATACATTATATTTAATTATAAAATGAAATACAAGTTTATTTATACACCCTGTGTGTAATTTGAATTCATCCCAGAACATAAAAAAATAATACATGTAATATTTATATATAATTTTATTATAATTAATTATATACACTTAAATCAACAAGTGGGCCACCTTTATAAAAATAAATAATATATATTATTTATAAAATTATCGAAAATGAAATTTGATGTCAAAAGAGAAAAAATATATTAGATTTTATTAAAACATAAAATTATAATCACTTATATACAGTTAAATCAGGAAGTGGCCCATATATACAGTATATATAAAATATGAATAGTCAATATATTCAAAATAAAATAAAAAAATCAACATTCACCCACAATAAAAATATATAAATTATAATACGTTTTTAATACAGTCCTCAAAAAATACATTATATTTAATTATAAAATGAAATAAAAGTTTATTTATGTAAAAGTTTATTTATGTGTGTAATTTGAATTCGTCCCAGAACATAAAAAAATAATAAATGTAATATTCATATATAATTAGATTTTATTATAATAAATTATATACACTTAAATCAACAAGTGGGCCACCTTTATAAAATAATATATATTATTTATTAAATTATCGAAAATTAAATTTGAAGTAATCCAATCAAAAGAGAAAAACATAATGAGATTTTATTAAAATATAAAATTATAATAAATTAAATACACTGAAATGAATATTTATACAATTATTGAAAATGAGATTTGAAGTCATCCAATCAAAAGAGAAAAAAAATATTAGATTTTATAAAAAAAAAAATTATAATAAATTATACACACTTAAATCAACAAGTGGGCCACCTTAATAAAAAAAAAAAAAAAAATTAAATTATCGAAAATGAGATTTGATGTCAAAAGAGAAAAAAGTATTAGATTTTATTAAAATATAAAATTATAATAAATTATATACACTTAAATCAGGATGTGGCCCATATATACAGTATATATAAAATATGAATAGTCAATATAGTCAATTTTTTTTTTATAGAAATATAATAAATTATATACATTTACATACAATTCGTACATGCATATAATTATGATTCTATTTGAATAATTGCATCAATATTTGTATGACTCCCAGTAAGAATATGTATAAAGAAAGGTAATAAAGTTTGACTCTAAATGAAAGTGTCCTGAGTAGAGTTAATGCTCTGCGTCAGAAGCGCTGAGCCAGCAGCTCACGGAAGCCCGTTTGATGGATTGGACTGAGTTCCACAGAGAGCCGTGTCCAAACCTCCCACCGCGGTACTGCAGCGAACACGAATGACCGGCCTCAGAGAGCACTCCATGCTGAAGTATCAGAACAGATGAGTGTAGTACACAGTGTATATGTTCTGGATGCACAGATGATCTATTTACATCGTCAACAAACGCCATATACCTGGAGTATTTATCATCCGCATCATGCTTTTGGCTCACTGTACAGAATATGCATTGTGCCGAGCCTTCGCTGTCCATGGGCAAAAAAACATTATAATAATACAGAACTTAAACAATGTCAGAGTTTCGAGATAATCAATAACCTTTAAAAAAAAAAAAGTCAGAATTGTGGGACGTATACTCAGAATTCTGAAACAAATAAAATCAGAATTTTGATATTTTAACTCCGAGAATCGTAATTATGAGAGAAAAATCATAATTATGAGAGAAAAAGTAGCAATTACATTTTTAAATTTGTATATTTTGTGACCGAAACAGACATAATTTTCATTCTTATAAAGTCTTATTTTGATCAGACTGTCATAAGATGAATACAATCCAAGACATAGTTTAGTTTTTATAGATGAATAGTTGTTGTTAGATGATAATATTCTTCAGACTGATGGCAGAAGGTTTGGGAACCTTGGCCAAGGCCCGCCCTAGAGCCCGTGTGACTGACAGGTAAAGCAACCAATCACGGAATCAATCAACAGTCAGATGATAAGTGGATGCCTCTCGGTAAATTAAACATGACTGAAGTCACATGACAACAGGAATCATTCTAGTGTGGAAACAGAGCTTGTGTCTGAAGGACTCGTGGGAATATATCCCGGTCTGCTTAGTTCAGTGTCGACTGTGTCCAGAGTGACGTGTTGGAAGTACAATCTCTCATTTTTAATGATAACGGATACACCTTTTAACGACAGGCCTGTGTTGATTGATTGTTAATTGATCGTGTATGCTTTTGTCGAACACATCTGTTTGTATCAACTCTTTTTGATACAAGGACTGTGTTTAATAGTGGAATTCGTTGTGAAAAACTACATTACCCATGATGCTGTACAGAAAAAACCCACCAATCAGAGAGTTGCAATGAGTTTTTAGCCCCTCCCACTCTCGTGAAGTAGGCTACACTGAAAAAAATTATTCATTGAATTTACTAATTATTTGAAGGTAAGTGGTTGCAATCAATTTATCTAAAACAAATTTAGTTGACTAATTTTCAACATGTATTTTTTTAAATATATCAAAAAAAAATTTTTGCAAGCATTTAGTCTCTCTACTCTCTCAAAATGCTTAAGTATTTGTGTGTATATATTTTGCAATGAACTTAAAATATACGTTTCGATCGATTCAGCCAACAACTTTAAATAGTTTTACATTTCTACATACATTTTAAGGTTTGTAGTTCTTTCCCTCACTAAAAGCTCACAGTCTTGTAACGTTGTCTTTTTATAAGATTTGATTTGACTTTTATGCTTCAGATCAGAGTTTGTAATGTTGTTATTCTCCTCGTAGCTGGTTGGTTTGGTTAACGGCGTAAAATGCATCAGCAAAGACTTTAAAATAAAAGAATAAATGGAAAAATACTTCCAGGATCAGTGCAGCTGAAAAGTGGGCGGGGGCTAATGCACTTCCTCTTCGGAACTCTCTGATTGGTGGAGATTTCTTTGCAGAATCATGGGTAATGTAGTTTCTCACCACAAATTCCATTGTTAAACATGATTCTAAGTAGAAATAATGTGAAAAGGTGGCTTCAACTAAAGCATATACCATCGATTAACAACCTAAGGGCTTACAACTGGTCTGTCTTCAAATGTTTATTTAAGTTATTAAAAATCAGTTTCGCAAAATGGAGTTTTGCACTCTATTCCCGTGAATTTC
>CM049817.1:956322-993822 GCA_027422435.1 Schizopygopsis pylzovi
TGAAGTCCTGGCCTCGGCAAGCTCTAAACACAACCAGATCATGGGTAAAATATAGACCGTACAGGTGCTTTCTAGGAAAACATGCTTATAATATAATACAAATCATGTCACAAGTTCCTAATGGTCCTTAAAACACATTCATGTCTGTCGATCGCAACTGATATATATATATATATGCATGCAACTGTACTGTATAATGTATTTTGAAGAGCTTAATTATAGGCTTACTGTTCTTAAAAATGCTAAAAAATATTTTAAAAAATATGCAACCTAATAAAAATGACTAAATATGAAATGAAACCCCAATAACTACAAAAAAATAAATAAATGTTACCAAACAAACAAGTATATAAATAAGGAAAAAGAGTGAAAATATCATAAATAAATGTCAAAGAAATATTAAAAGTCCTTAAAATAAGCTTATTATCTTGAAAATGTGAACAATATTAAATTAAACTATATTTAAAGAAATATAATTATCTTTTAATTTGGAAGTTAAATATGACCTGGACATGTTTATGAAGAATAAAAAAGAAAAGAATAAAAACACAACAAATGCACTATTAAATAATTAAATAATACAATTATATAAAACACACAAATTAACTTAAATGTCATAAACATAATGTCACTAAAAATCTTAATGGTCCTCAAAATAGGCTTAGTTTTATTGAAAATGCTATCAATATAATGTAAATAAATAGACATGTATTTTGATTTTGAAGTTAAATGTGACCTGGACATGTTTAAAAGAAACCTAATGAAGACAAATAACATATGCACATTTAAATAAACAAATACATAATAATAATAGAAACTAAAAAAAAATAGTACAACATTTATATGCATTATAATAATGAGAATATGGGGCAAAATGTACTTAAAAAGTAATATCACAAAAATAAGCTTTATTTTTTTAAAGAAACCTAATGAAGAAAAATAACATATGCACATTTAAATAAACAAATACATAATAATAATAATAATAATAGAAACTATAAAAAATTTTTTTACAACATTTATATGCATTATAATAATGAGAATATGGGGCAAAATGTACTTAAAAAGTAATATCACAAAAATAAGCTTTATTTTTTATTTTATTTTTTATATGAAAAAATTATATAATCAAAAAATCGAAATATTTTTTTCTTTTGATTTGAAAGTAAAATGTGACCTGGGCATGTTTTGAGGATATTCATCGGCCGTGTGTTTTCGGTGAACGTCCCTCCAGACAAGCTGAACATAAATAAACCGCGCGGCTGCTTTTACTGAGGAGCGACAGACACAGATGGATGGAAAGACGGGGGGGGGGGGGCTTTATGGGCCGAGCCTGACGCTTCACCAGACCAAACCATTCAAAGCGGCAGATGTCTGGATGCTCCACAGATGAAGATCAGACTCCACCTAACTCCAGCGTACATCAATAACTCAACGTGTCTAGTGGAATTAAATATGTATTGGACATTTATTCGATGACATAACTGCACGACATGATGCCTTTTATTAGAAGGACAATTAAAGGGATCGGAAACAAGTGTGAGAAACACTTGAGCTCATTTCTGAACAAATCAGTCGAGTGAATGATTCAATGTCTCATTTAGAAATACAGCCACTTGATTTGTTCATTAATGAATCAGAACATTTGAATTAATCAGTCGAGTGAATGATGTATACTATTTTTGATCACCAAGTCATAAATTGTATGTGATCCTGGAGCAAAGTCATAAGCAGCACTGGTGTATTTGTAGCAATGTCCAACAATACAGTGTACGGATCAAAATTATCAATATTTATTTTATGACAAAAATCATTAGATATTAAGATCTTGTTCCATGAAGATATTTTGTACATTTCCTACTGTAAATATATCAAAACTTGATTTTTGATTAATAATATGCATTGCTAAGAACTTCATTTGAACAACTTTAAAGATGATTTTCTCAATATTTAGATTTTCTTGCACCCTCAGATTCCAGATTTACAAATAGTTGTATCTCAGCCAAATATCGTCCAATCATAACAATAGGTTATTTATTCAGCTTTCAGATGATGTATAAATCACACACACGCGCGCTCACATACACGCACGCACGTGCGCACACACACACGCACACGCACACCACACACACACACATTACACACACACACACACACATACATACATACACACACACTCACACACACCACACACACACACACACACGCACACACATGCGCGCACACATACGCACACATACGCACACACACACATAACACACACACACACACACACACATACATACACGCACGCACACACACACACACACACACATACATACACGCACGCACACACATACGCACACACACACACACACACACGCACACACACACGCGCGCACACATACGCACACATACGCACACACACACATAACACACACACACACACACACACATACATACACGCACGCACACACATACATACATACACACACACACACATACATACACGCACGCACACACACACATAACACACACACACACACACACACACACACACATACATACACATACACTCTCACACACACACACACACGCACACACACGCGCGCACACATACGCACACATAGGCACACACACACAACACACACACACACACACACACACACACACACATACATACACGCACGCACACACACACATACGCACACACACACTCTCACACACGCACACACACGCGCGCACACATACGCACACATACGCACACACACACATAACACACACACACACACACACACACATACATACACGCACGCACACACACACGCACACACATACGCACACACACACACACACACATACATACACACACAGACACACGCACACACATACGCACACACACACACACACACACACACACAAGTGACTGATTATATTAGTGAGACATTGAATCATTCAGCTAAACATTTTGTTCACAAACGCTGATGCATTTAGGAACAAAACAAGTGATGCTTTTTATTAAAGAAACATTAATCATACACTCAGCTGATTTTATTCGTGAGACATTGAATCATTGACTCAACCGATTCGTTCAAACATGTTGATTCATTAAGGAATGAATATTTTTATTTGTGAGACATTGAATTATTCACTCATGTGTATTTCTCCCACTTTGCTTCCCTTCTTTTAAATTATCCTGTCTAATAAGAGGCAGCATATATCATCAGTATTCAGCAAATATGCAATAATGTCATTGAAACAAATCTAATGCATCCTAATATTGAAGATAACCGCTTCAGATTTATAGTGCATATTAATATCAGCTTGCATTAAAACCACTGATCTCTCTCTCTATATATACATATGTTGAAATGTTTATTCTGTGCATTATTAGTGCACATAAAATCAAAGAGAAGTTGATTTCCAAATGCTGTACAGATTTGACTGATAGAGGTGCGTGTGCAAGCATCTCTAATTAACCGTATATGATAATTTGATGAATTCTACATGTAGCTAAACACTTTTCCAAGCAGATATCATCCTAACATCATGCACAGTCCACTCTTTAGTGAAATAAGCAGATCTTACTGCTCCCCAGATGTCTGTTTTTCCCTCTCGTTCTCCTTCGCTCGTGATGACTTTTCTCCATCGGCTCCTGAGGACAGCACATGGCACACGGCCGGGCATCGCTATAAACATTCACTCCTAATGCCCGCGTTTCATCAAGACCCAGTAAGATGTCAGCGCAAATCCAGCAGAGCATGCCAAAGAAACGCATGTCTAAAGAAAAAGACCATAATTGCACGTTTTTATCTCACAATACAGAGTTTATATCTTACAATTTGGACATTTACCTTACAATTTCTGAGGCAAAAAATCATAATTGCAAGCTGCCTCGCAGTTCTGAGTTCATATCTCGCCATTGTGAGCTTTTCCATTAATTCTATGTTTGCATAACAATTCTGAGAATTATGAGAAAAAATCTGAATTGCAAGTAAAAATGTCATAATTGTGAGAAAAGGGTTTCAATTACCATTATTAGTTTTAGTCACATGGTGGAAATAAGCATCCATACCTACTTTTCTCAGAATAATGAGAAAATGTTTTGAATTGTGAGGTAAAAATATGCAATTATGTATTTATTTCTGTGGTGGTAACAAGAGATCTGCAACAATTGTATCAGTGTTTCGTGAAATATATTACGTTATAGCAATATTGATTGAAAACAACAAAAACTACAACATATCAATTATGTGATCAGTGTTATAGCAAAACAGTTAGGCTGCTAATAAATGATACATTGAAAAATAAGGTTATAATTTTGACTTTTTATCTCACAATTCAAGTAATTCTCATGCAGCTTAGATCTCATAATTGTGACTTTTTTCAAGCAATTCTCAGTTTATATATTATTACAATACAGAAAAGGCCAGATTCGATAAAATTAGATATTCTGACAATTTAGATGACTTTGCTTTCAGAATTTTGAGTTTATATCCAACAACTCATACTTTTGCTCTCACAGTTATGATATTTTTAGAGATATATAAATTCACAGTTCTGAGAAAAAAATCAGAATTATGATTTAAGTATGAATTAAGTCCCAGTTATATTAATTTTTTTATTTACATTTTTGAAAAATTTTTTTTTCTGTAAACTCAGAATAAAAAAAGGTCACAATTGCTTGTTTTTATAATAACAACACAACACAGAACTATCACTCACGAGGTATAAAGTTGGCGAGATGTGAACTCTTATTTTTGATGCTGTGGCAGCACTGAGATTGTTTTAGTGCCGGTCATCTGCTCTGTCCTCCAACCCCAAGTCAACACGACTGACTCTGATGTACTGTAACTCAATGACAAGTGTTTGCACGGCGTTCCAGAAGATCTGACCGAGAGAAGTCTGCAATAACAGGCCAGAATCTATCTTTAGCAGCAGTGTGTCAGCGCTCTGTCATCTCATGTTTGGAGGGATCACACATAGTTTAGGGTTGGGGTATTGTACAAATACAAACAACAAATTAAACTCAGATGAGCTTTATTCGGCACATACACAATTATACAGAGTATAATGTGTTCTCTGCATTTAACACTTCCTGCCAGAGCCGGGATTCGAACCCACAACCTTGGGTTACCTCGGGCCACGACTGCCCCCCCAGTTCTCTGCATTTAACCCATCCAAGTGGACACTTCCTGCCAGAGTCGGGATTCGAACCCACAACCTTGGATTACCTCGGGCCACGACTGCCCCCCCAGTTCTCTGCATTTAACCCATCCAAGTGGACACTTCCTGCCAGAGTCGGGATTCGAACCCACAACCTTGGATTACCTCGGGCCACGACTGCCCCCCCAGTTCTCTGCATTTAACCCATCCAAGTGGACACTTCCCGCCAGAGTCGGGATTCGAACCCACAACCTTGGGTTACCTCGGGCCACGACTGCCCCCCCAGTTCTCTGCATTTAACCCATCCAAGTGGACACTTCCCGCCAGAGTCGGGATTCGAACCCACAACCTTGGATTACCTCGGGCCACGACTGCCCCCCCAGTTCTCTGCATTTAACCCATCCAAGTGGACACTTCCCGCCAGAGCCGGGATTCGAACCAACAACCTTGGATTACCTCGGGCCCCCCCAGTTCTCTGCATTTAACCCATCCAAGTGGACACTTCCTGCCAGAGTCGGGATTCGACCCCACAACCTTGGATTACCTCGGGCCACGACTGCCCCCCCAGTTCTCTGCATTTAACCCATCCAAGTGGACGCTTCCTGCCAGAGTCGGGATTCGAACCCACAACCTTGGGTTACCTCGGGCCACGACTGCTCCCCCAGTTCTCTGCATTTAACCCATCCAAGTGGACGCTTCCTGCCAGAGTCGGGATTCGAACCCACAACCTTGGATTACCTCGGGCCACGACTGCCCACCCCAGTTCTCTGCATTTAACCCATCCTAAGCGCATACGCACCTGGAGCAGCCATTTTACGGTGCCCTTCAGTCGTGGTATTGAATTCAATTCCTGCCGGCCCGAGACTCGAACCCGCGAACTTTAGGTTACAGGCCCTTCTCTCTAACCATTAGGCTTTGGAGAATCTGGATCCTCTTATTAAAGCACACGTATATTGTGTACTAAACACATATTTACAGTTGCATTTGAATCATTTTGTGAAGAATCAGATTCGTTGATTCAGTGCTTAATGCAGTTTACATTTGCTTAAACAATGTGATGAAATTCATGTTTTATATATAAACCGTACTGAATACATAAATGATAGGATAAAAAAATGAAAGGATATTTTAAAACCCCCAGTAGGTGGCGACAAGTCACCATCTTAATTCATTGATTCATTGAGTCATTGATTCATTTATTGAAATGATTTGTTCAAACCAACCCTGCATCCCGATGTGTATGCTATCCACCCTATCTGCACGAAATATATGACTAATATCACAGAATTATGGATGGATACTATGCACATCGGGACGCAGCCCAAGTGACCGTGTTTACGAGCGAGTCATTGAATCGTTGACTAAACTGATTCATTCAACTAAAACAAAAGAATCATAAAGGAACAAAACACCGCTGTGTTTACCTGAGATTCCACTATTTAGAGGAAAAACAGTCCATATTGACAATATTGTGTACAAAATGTGTTTACAAATGGGAAATCAGGAATTTCAGATTATACACGAGTTGCCGAGCTTTGAAACGATGATCTATAATATGTATTGCGTACTATATCATGGTATACAAAGGCAGAATTCGGTATACAGTTTATTAATAAATCATACATTCAGGAAAGCAGATGAGCCCAGAATATGAACAAATTGTGCATTAATTGCACATTTTCATAAAGAAAACATGGCTTGATTAAGACGGTGATACAAATATTATAAAGTATATTCTGTACACATGCAAGCCGATGAGCCCAGAGTATGAGCTGAATTACATCTTCCCTACAGAAAACCAGCTAAATATAAGAAAACAGTGGTTTAAAAAGCACACATTTATATTTCCGGATAGATTGCAACATCAAACGCTACTAATTTAATTGATTTAGCTTGTTATGCTACAAAGTCATACAAAAAAGTGCAGAGTAGTAACATAATATAATAAACGATATACTTCATGGGCCACCAGACGTCGCACAATATGTGTGTTATTGTGGATTTGTGCTGATCCACAGCAACAGACCGGGGTGAATAAATGAGCATTTTTAGGTGACCTTTATATCCTAAATCTACCTCAAAATCAGCCCGTGATGGCCATCTGTAGTGTGCGAGTAAAGCCCAAACCCTCCAGCTGTTGTTCACGTGTAGACACATAACAGAGGAGCAACTGCTGCATAAAGCTCCATTGAATAAAGACATAAAAACACTGATTTCTGTAAGACATTTACATGCAACACAATCTGCTTCCGCACTTAACAAACAGTGCTGCAAGGCCTCACGCAACCCGAGGAAAGGGAATCTGCTGCTGTTAATGTGAAACATGCTCTGTGATAACAGACCATTAGTGAATGATTTGGGAAGGTGTAATGGGTTTCGGACCCCCCCCATCACTCTCGCTGACTGCTGCGATTGTTCCTGTCTGCGTCATTTTAAAACTCAATTACACAAGGACTACTTTAACTAAAACGAGCGAGGTCTAATCGCGTCCTTCGCTAACTGCGCTAACACAAACACAGCAGAGCCATGCATTTAGTGTTTGCGATGGAGATTTCACGAGTAATCAAATTAAGCTCGACTGCTGTTTAGAGTTCGGCTGCATATTTCTAACCAACACAATCACGCTTCATTGCCTTTACAATCAACCCAAGCTACGCTACATGTCAGATTTGGATCGCACTGTTTTAACAAACTCAACATGCATGACATTTCTGTAATATTGTTTTATATACAGTATTATTCTGAAAAAATGATTGCATTTACTCCATTGTTTCAAAGTAAGTGTTGCAATCGATTTATTTTAGCTACATTTAAATTAACACAAAAGTTAGTCAACTAAATGTATTTATTTTAATGTAGCTAAAATAAATTGATTGCAACACTTACCTTCAAAAAATTGAGTAAAATCAATTAATATTTTTTTTCAGTATACACACAATTAATTTTAATCTCATGCATTTAACTATTTGAATATTGCTTATAGTATATTATTTTAACCATAATTTTTTAACAGAATAAATGTAGTTATTTTTACAATTTTAAGATATTTTGTTTTCAGCAATTTTAATAATTATGCATTCTGAAAATATGATTTTTTTTTCAAACATTTAAATTAAATTAAATCGATCAAATAGGTAATAATAAGTTATGCCATAATTGTTTTTAGTGCATTCATTTATGACTGGTTTATAATAAACTGTGTAATCCAAATATATAGAAATGTTATACATGTAAACGATATTTTTTCTCATTTATGTTTGATTGAAATCTTTGACAAGTCATCAGTCATAATTAACATGCATGCATGTGATATGTTCTATACGGTTTATGAAACATTCGGAGCAGAGCAGAACTTGCTGAAGTTTATTGGTGATGTTCATTAAAGTGGAGAAGGTCAGTCACAGCGTGTGTGTTAATTAAACACGCTGCGGTCGTTAAGCTGATCTGACAGCAGACGTTCAGTGTGTGAGCGGTTCTTCTCCTGCGCTAGTTACTCGTATGGTTCATTACACGTTCATTTGTCAAACTTCATTAATGATCCGGCTTCAGATGCATGGAAAGTCCTCACACTGATTTTCTCCTCGTTAGTCATCACATTACGGTCTTTAGATACTGTAATTATCTGTCTGCTGGATTGGTTTGCCTCCTTTATCTTATGATGAAAATTATGAATCTGATTCTTTAGTAAAGTCCTCAACAAGACAAATGATTTGAGGAATCGTTCATATCTGGAGCAGAACGTTCTGAAGACAATCAAATCACACCATAAACACTTAATTACTGAGAACAATCATAATACAAATACATAGTTACACTAATATAATACCTTTAATGCTTATGTGGTTATAAGGGTTTGTTTAAATCACTAAATAAATGTTTAATATTTCATAATAATAAAACAATTAAATTTAATAATTATAATACTTATGTTATTAGGGTTTGTTTAAATCAATAAATAAATGTTTAATAATTCATAATAATAATAATAAAACAATTAAATGTAATAATTGTAATACTTATTTTAATAAGGGTTTGTTTAAATCACTAAATAAATATTTTAATATTTCATAATAATAATAATAAAACAATTAAATGTAATAATTGTAATACTTATGTTATTAGGGTTTGTTTAAATCACTAAATAAATGTTTAATATTTAATAATAAAACAATTAAATGTAATAATTATAATACTTATGTTATAAGGGTTTGTTTAAATCACTAAATAAATGTTTCATATTTTATAATAATAATAATAAAACAATTAAATGTAATACTTATGTTATTAGGGTTTGTTTAAATCACTAAATAAATATTTCATATTTCATAATAATAATAATAAAAAAATTAAATGTAATAATTATAATACTTATGTTATTAGGGTTTGTTTAAATCACTAAATAAATATTTTAATATTTCATAATAATAATAATAAAAAAATTAAATGTAATAATTATAATACTTATGTTATTAGGGTTTGTTTAAATCACTAAATAAATATTTTAATATTTCATAATAATAATAATAAAACAATTAAATGTAATAATTATAATACTTATGTTATTAGGGTTTGTTTAAATCACTAAATAAATATTTTAATATTTCATAATAATAATAATAAAACAATTAAATGTAATAATTTTAATACTTATGGTTATAAGGGTTTGTTTAAATCACTAAATAAATATTTTCATATTTCATAATAATAATAATAATAATAATAAAACAATTAAATGTAATAATTTTAATACTTATGTTATAAGGGTTTGTTTAAATCACTAAATAAATATTTTCATATTTCATAATAATAATAATAATAAAACAATTAAATGTAATAATTTTAATACTTATGTTATAAGGGTTTGTTTAAATCACTAAATAAATACGTTTCATATTTCATATTAATAATAATAAAACAATTTAATTTAATAATTTTAATACTTATGGTTATAAGAGTTTGTTTAAATCACAAAATAAATAAATAAAAAGTGTAATATTTAATAATAACAACAATAAAACAAGTTTAATAAGTTTAATACTTATAAGGTTATATGGGTTTGTTTAAATCATGAAATAAAATATTATATTTAATAATAATAATAATAAATTAAACAATTATAATAAGTTTATTATAACAGGGCTTGTTCATTACAAAATAATAAATAGCAATAAAAATAATGAAAATAATAAGTTTAATACTAAGTTGATATGAGTTCAAGCCATAATAATAATAATAATAATAATAATATAATAATAATAATACTACAGGGATTTGTGCAAAGTCAATCAATCGAATATAGGCCAGTGTATTTCTGTCCTGATAACATCCCAAAGATGTGCAGAAAAGCAAAGCAGCTATCCTCAGAGCTGATGATTAAGTTGATTAATAAGGTTAATTAATGAGTTTGCTCTTTTCAAACAGCAGGCCGTGATGAAGCGGGACAAGACGTCCACACGGGACACAAAGCCCTTTACTCTGACATTTAACACCTGATAATGTCCTTAAATAAAACCTGTCAGCTCTCATCTCGTCACTAATTACAGCATGCTGACCAAACGTTCCCCGAGACCGCTAATTGTAAGTGATTACTGTGCATTTACACCCAAATAATAAGCTAAGGGCTCAACTTTCCTATGAATCTGAATCCGATTTTTCTGCACAAAACGCAAGGCTAGTAATTGAAAACGGCGTCCAGATGTATATGTAGAGCCTCATTCATTTCACTCGGGCTCTCTGTGATTTGAGAAAACAATTTGAAGTCTTTGGTTAACCACCGTAAGCACACAGTACATGTATAATGTACTTAAGCGGGAAACATGGTTTCCTTCTGAAAAATGAATTTGTGCGGCGCGGCCCCCGACTGTGCTGCGTGTCGCAGAGCTTAATGTGCAAGACACTGAACAGAGACACGTGCTTAAAGAAAGAGTTGGATTTAGTTTTTCCTCTAAATATTTATCACACAGCGCTTGTTTTAGTGCTTTTCTGGCCTGAGCAGCTTTGTATGAGTGCATGCTTATATATATGGTGCTTTAAAGCAGCTTCACAGTAATAACAGCGTTAATGTTAAAAATTCTTCACTTATTAAATTATTTCAGAAGCTCTACAGAAGACAATACTGTTATTGTTCAACTCAGCTTAGATCAGGGCTGATTCAGTTCAGTTCAATTATGAATTAATGAATATTTAACATTATCTGTTTAGATAAAAACAGAGTTGTGAGATATAAACTCAGAGTTGAGAGATATAAACTCAGAGTTGAGAGATATAAACTCAGAGTTGAGAGATATAAACTCAGAGTTGAGAGATATAAACTCAGAGTTGAGAGATATAAACTCAGAGTTGAGAGATATAAACTCAGAGTTGAGAGATATAAACTCAGAGTTGAGAGATATAAACTCAGAGTTGAGAGATATAAACTCAGAGTTGAGAGATATAAACTCAGAGTTGAGCGATATAAACTCAGAGTTGAGAGATATAAACTCAGAATTGAGAGATATAAACTCATAATTGCGAGATATAAACTCATAATTGAGAGATATAAACTCAGAATTGAGAGATATAAACTCAGAATTGAGAGATATAAACTCAGAATTGAGAGATATAAACTCATAATTGAGAGATATAAACTCAGAATTGAGAGATATAAACTCAGAATTGAGAGATATAAACTCAGAATTGAGAGATATAAACTCATAATTGCGAGATATAAACTCATAATTGAGAGATATAAACTCAGAGTTGAGAGATATAAACTCATAATTGAGAGATATAAACTCAGAATTACGAGATATAAACTCAGCATTGCGAGATATAAACTCAGAATTGTGAGATATAAACTCAGAATTGCGATATAAACTCAGAATTGTGAGATATAAACTCAGAATTGCGAGATATAAACTCAGAATTGAGAGATATAAACTCAGAATTGCGATATAAACTCAGAATTGTGAGATATAAACTCAGAATTGCGATATAAACTCAGAATTGTGAGATATAAACTCATATAAGAAACAAACTCAGAACTGCGTGAAACTCAGAATTGCGAGATATAGACTCAGAATTGCGATATAAACTCAGAATTATGAGATATAAACTCAGAATTGCGATATAAACTCAGAATTGAGAGATATAAACTCAGAATTGCGAGATATAAACTCAGAATTGCGATATAAACTCAGAATTGAGAGATATAAACTCAGAATTGAGAGATATAAACTCAGAATTGCGAGATATAAACTCAGAATTGCGAGATAAACTCAGAATTGCGAGATATAAACTCAGAATTGCGATATAAACTCAGAATTATGAGATATAAACTCAGAATTGCGAGATATAAACTCAGAATTGAGAGATATAAACTCAGAATTGAGAGATATAAACTCAGAATTGCGAGATATAAACTCAGAATTGAGAGATATAAACTCAGAATTGAGAGATATAAACTCAGAATTGAGAGATATAAACTCAGAATTGAGAGATATAAACTCAGAATTGCGAGATATAAACTCAGAATTATGAGATATAAACTCAGAATTGCGATATAAACTCAGAATTATGAGATATAAACTCAGAATTGCGATATAAACTCAGAATTGTGAGATATAAACTCATATAAGAAACAAACTCAGAACTGCGTGAAACTCAGAATTGCGAGATATAAACTCAGAATTGAGAGATATAAACTCAGAATTGCGAGATATAAACTCAGAATTGCGAGATATAAACTCAGAATTGAGAGATATAAACTCAGAATTGCGAGATATAAACTCAGAATTGCGAGATATAAACTCAGAATTGAGAGATATAAACTCAGAATTGAGAGATATAAACTCAGAATTGAAACTAGAATTAAACTCAGAATTGGAGATATAAACTCAGAATTGAGAGATATAAACTCAGAATTGAGACGATATAAACTCAGAATTGAGAGATATAAACTCAGAATTGAGAGATATAAACTCAGAATTGAGAGATATAAACTCAGAATTGAGAGATATAAACTCAGAATTGAGAGATATAAACTCAGAATTGAGAGATATAAACTCAAGAAAATGAGAGATATAAACTCAGAATTGGAGATATAAACTCAGAATTGAGAGATATAAACTCAGAATTGAGAGATATAAACTCAGAATTGTGAGATATAAACTCAGAATAAGAATAAACTCAGAATTGCGATATAAACTCAGAATTGAGAGATATAAACTCAGAATTGAGAGATATAAACTCAGAATTGAGAGATATAACTCAGAATTGAGAGATATAAACTCAGAATTGAGAGATATAAACTCAGAATTGAGAGATATAAACTCAGAATTGAGAGATATAAACTCAGAATTGAGAATATAAACTCAGAATTGAGCGAGATATAAACTCAGAATTGAGCGAGATATAAACTCAGAATTGAGAGATATAAACTCAGAATTGAGAGATATAAACTCAGAATTGAGAGATATAAACTCAGAATTGAGCGATATAAACTCAGAATTGGAGATATAAACTCAGAATTGAGAGATATAAACTCAGAATTGAGAGATATAAACTCAGAATTGAGAGATATAAACTCAGAATTGAGAGATATAAACTCAGAATTGAGAGATATAAACTCAGAATTGCGAGATATAAACTCAGAATTGCGAGATATAAACTCAGAATTGAGAGATATAAACTCAGAATTGAGAGATATAAACTCAGAATTGAGAGATATAAACTCAGAATTGAGAGATATAAACTCAGAATTGAGAGATATAACTCAGAATTGAGAGATATAAACTCAGAATTGAGCGATATAAACTCAGAATTGAGAGATATAAACTCAGAATTGCGATATATAAACTCAGAAATGTGAGATATAAACTCAGAATTGCGATATAAACTCAGAATTGCGATATAAACTCAGAATTGCGATATAAACTCAGAATTGTGAGATATAAACTCATATAAGAAACAAACTCAGAACTGCGTGAAACTCAGAATTGAGTGATATAAACTCAGAATTGGGCGATATAAACTCAGAATTGCGTGAAACTCAGAATTGAGTGATATAAACTCAGAACTGCGTGAAACTCAGAATTGAGTGATATAAACTCAGAATTGGGAGATATAAACTCAGAATTGCGAGATAATAACTCAGAATTGAGAAGCTTCCATATGAACTGTGTTTCTGGAATGAACGGCAGTAAAATCTGTCTCGCATGCATAGACATATGATTCGGGGCGGGCTGGCGATATAACATAATTAATAACTTTTATAAAGATGAACTGCCACCGCACCTCAGACGTACTTTGCTGTATAAGCGCTGTAAGGATCTGGCAGCCGCGCGCGCGGTGGGGGGTCCCTGTTTCAGAGCGGGTCCCTGTACGCTCTCAGGAAGCGAATCACTCCGAGAGGAGATGTGTGTGCTGCTTTGTTTCGGAGACCGCACAGCTCCCATGAGACGGACGAACACGTCAACAGGGTAAAAGAAGAAACCCTTCGTGAGCTAAAAGCTGTTTGTTCTGCAGCTACCTGAGGGATTGGCTTGGACGGGGAGCACAAAATCAAAGAGGAACTTAAATCCGGTGCCAAATTATTAGCTGAAAGCAATTTATCTCACATCTGGGATTCATCCGGGCTTTCACTGATCGTCGCTGTCAGGTCGCAGACGGGCCAAACGATCAGTGCTGAGAGGAGCATGAAGGGGTGGCAAAGATCTGCAGAGATTTGATGATTTCATGCACATCAGCGCAGCTGGAAAACATGATATCAGTAATACCTTCAGCACCACAGAGGCCTGTCCCACGCCAAAACCGACGTCCCGTTCCAAATTCACATGATTGATTTAGAAACTGAAAGGATATTTCAACAGTGGAAAGCCATTCTGTCTAATTCTGTCATGATTGTTTCTGGATAGTGTCTGGAGCTTGTTTGACGTGCTGTGACAGTCATTCAGAAGGCCACGGATGTCTGTGGTTTCAGAACGAGAGACTCTTAAAAACATTGATATTATTGGCCAGTGATATATTAAAAGTTGGACATATAGTACCTCCTACTTCACTTGCGTACGTATAGTACACTCGCATAAACCAATATATGCACTATATAACAAATATCACCCACATAAATATTTGTAACATCACAAAAATGTAATTATATTATTGAACATATTACACGCACACACACACACACACATACACACGCACACACACGCGCGCGCGACACACACACACACGTACACACACCCCACACACGCACGGACACGCACGCACACATGCACACACGCACACACACACATACACGCACACACACACAAATATACACGCACACACACACACGTACACGCACGCATATGCACACACACGCACGCGCACACACACATGCACATGCACACGCACATGCACATGCACACGCACACGCACATGCACATGCACACGCACACGCACACGCACACGCACACACACGCACACGCACGCACACACACACACACACACACACATACACACACACACACACACACACACACACACACACACACACATATACAGTATGTATATAAATATATATATATAATTAGTTGGATATATTGTCCAATTTTATCCGCATACATACAGTACACTTACGTAAAGTGATATAAATGGATATATATTATAACCAGTATATTATACACATACTATAAATGTTTTTTTTATTTTGTTGTATTATAAAACTAGTTTTTTGGATATATAAGAATGCCCAACTTGATACACATACATAGTTTATTCACGTCGGGCAATATAAATAATTGTATTATTTATTATTGTTTTGATTTTTATATTTTTAGTTTTTTATTTAAATTAAAGTTTTAGTAATTTTGTTGAGTGTTTTTTAACAAAATTTAACCAAAATTAATTTTTTTCATTGTTGGTTATTTTAGTAGATGTTAATCTAAATGAAAACGTTGCATTGGTAACAACCTGAAATATTTGTTTTATATGTAATTTAATTTAATTTTAAGTTTCATTTATTTCAAGTAACAAAAATATTTGTAGTGTTTTAGTTAGCTATAATAACGCTGATATACCAAATCTCAAATGATTAATTTTTTATTGTTGCAAAATGTAATTATATCAACTCTAATCTGCTAAATGCGAATGTAAGGCATGAAGATATTAAGATCATGATTTTCTGTAAAGCTTGTCTTTTATACACACTCGTAAGTGCTGGAAAAAGAGATAGCTGGGAGCAATTTGCTGAAGGACTGGTAACAAATTAAACCAGTAATTTTGACTAATTGCCAGTCATTTGATAACCAGCAGTCTCCGTGAGGTTTCTATCAATGTTATCATTGTTCCCAGAGTAACCGCTGTGATATATAAGATTATATAAGACACCAGAGCCATCATAACTTAATAAGCTGACCTTGAACTCAAAACTGAACTTTATGGAGTTCTGTAGAGTTCTGTTCTCCTGAAATGAAGTGCCATGCAGACCGAGCGTCTAGTATTACTGGAGAAACCCAAAACCTGGAGCCAAGAGACTGTAGTAGTTTGTGTCTGGACTCGTCCGCTGATAAGAGGAGAGCATGCTTTAATCATGACATTCAGCGAAACGCTTGAGGATTGCGTCGTGTGGCTTGAACATATTTGTGTTATTCATCACAAAGACTCCAATCTTTTGATTCTGTTCAACAAACAGATTCGTACTTTGACTTCTTCTGTGGATTACATTATTACACCAGTAGGTGGCGAGTAAACCATTGTTTCATTCACTCAAAAATGAAACTGTTTAAGCACCATTTACATTTATGAATGAATGAAATTATTATGAATAGAAAAACAACAGTTGTATAAATAAAAACATATCATTATAGAGTGTCGGGAGAACGTTTGACTGGATTTCCAATATACCAACAATTAATACACTAACTAACTAACTAACGAACTAACTAAATAACGTATCTTTGTTGTTTTTTCAGGCTAAAATGTATTTTAAATATATGCTAAATGCATGTTGTAAATAACGAAGCTCGTTGAAATATATTTTTGAAATTGAAAATATATTTAGTTGCAACCTTCATATTCCAAAATTCAAAATGTATGGGGCAAGAAAAAATTATTTTCTGTGTTTTCGGCTTCTATAATGTGTTATTGACAATAAATATGTGACGTGAATATATATTTGCTTAGATTGAAATACATTTTAAAATGCTTTTTATTATTGTTCAAATACGAAAATTGCCAAATAAATTAATGATGGAAAATATATTGATTTAAATATGTATTGAAACATATTTTAGAAAATTAATTTTTTGGCCATTTTTTTGTGATTTTGAAACACTGTAAAAATTGATAAATAGACTTAACTTAAAAAAATTGATGAAACCCGTTGCCTTAAAATTATTCAGTACATTATTTTTTTTTTTTTTATCTAATCTGAATTGTCAAATTAAATTAACTTAAAAAAAAATATGATTTACTTATAATTTTAAGGCAACGGGTTTCCTCATTTTTTGAAGTTAAGTCGACGTATCCCTTTTTACAGTGAATGAAATGAAATGAAGTAAATAAATAAAGTCTGTAGGACAGGGATGGGCAGAGTTTAGCTCCAGCGCTAATCAAACACACCTGTCTGTAACTTTAGTGATCTAGAAGACATCGATTAGCTTCTTCAGGTGTGTTTGATTAGTGCTGGAGCTAAACTCTACAGGACCGAAGTAGCCAATCCCTGCTGTATGGCATATGCTTTAAAAATCAAGCTCCTTCTGAATCATAATTGAATTAAGTTGGCGACTGAGCTGTTTCTGACCACACTGACCACATTCCATGTTCATTTTTGACTCTTTTTCTGTGTTTTTGGAAGCATAACTTTGGTATCCCAAAGTGGCGCTGCAGTGGAGCCAGCAATCCTAGAACACTGACATCATCCAAATAACAACCGCTCCACCCATGCAGCTCATGCATCGCTCCAGCGGCGTTCAGTTCATCTTCTCCGAGTCCATCAAAGAGGGAAAAACCTCCGCTCAAAGTGAGCATTCATGGCAAACTCTCCTCCGGTGCATGACGTCTTTTTTCCAAAAGATTTCCTTTACAGTCCAGTACTTCTACCAAGTTCTCTCTCTGTCTCTGGATAAAACCAAAATAACTTTCAATCACTGAGAGGTGTTTAAAAACCAAAATGTAAAGCATTTTATAATGCATTTTAATTATGGTAAACACTAACATTAAATGTGTGCATGAAACATCGATTTAAGTAATATTTGTAAATAGGTCAGATGCATGTAAAAAGTTATCCATATAAGTTGATATTCTGATCATATTTTTTCCAAGCACATTTGACCAATTCCAAACCACATTAATCTTAATAACTACTATTCATTTTGTATTTAGTCATTTATAAGTGATTGTGCATGAAGGCTAGAAGTGAAAACTCCTTAGGTGTGCAGAATTATTAAGCAGATGAATAATATGAGCCAAAAAAATATTGAAAAGTCAAAAATGATTTTTGGGTGCAATACTTGAATTGGCAAAGTTAAGGCATGAACATCGGACAGAAACATGCCCATTGGGTCAACGGGGTCAGGTGGAGAAGAAAAGACACGTTAACTGCAAAAGTATTAATGTGAAGAATTAGTTGTGAAGCCATCAGGATCCATTTAGTCTCCAGAAGACTTAAGAATCCTAAAAAATGACCCCCGTTTAGTACAGGGTTCCTCGAACCGTTCCCTGGATCTGCCACAGAGTTTATCTCCAGCCCTGATCAAACTCAGCTGCCTGGGATTGTCTAACGATCCTGAAGACTGATTAGCATGCTCAGGTGTGTTTAATTAGGGTCAGAGATAAACTCTGCAGGAGTGGGTCAGTTTGAGGATACCTGCTGTAGTACAATACATGAAGACCGGTGTTTTAAAGGTGAGTGAGTCTTTGTACCACTGTTTAAAGAATTGATCTTTTTAGTCCATCTCCGATCCTGAAAAGTCTGGACTAAACTTTATCTCCCAAAAATGAGTTTTTATTTTAACAGTAATGAGAATGAGCTTTTTTTTGTTTTGTACTAGGCTACTAAGAAATGGGACAGATTCAAAAAGTGCTTAATTGTCACACAAATTAGGTTACAATTAAAAAAATTGCTTACTTTTATATTATACTGTTTGCAAAATAGAGGGTTGAAATATGGCGATGTTTACTGGTGTCAAATGTATTTTATGTTTTGTTAATTAACCTACGATGACTCAAAAAAAAGAGGCGATATTTATGTGCAACACTGACATTTAGAGTATTAAGACAACTACTGTTGTAGAAATAGTTATAATTTGTTAATAAGTCTCATTTGTGTCTTCTGACTTTCAGGGCTTCTCATCCATTTACCCAGCATCCTTAGCAAACCTCTGCATGATGAGCACAGAGAAGAATGAGCCTGATCCACTAAACCATCTGTTATAATACGTCAGCATGCATGTGCGTCTCATGAATCATAACATCTTCAGACCTCATCGAACTGAATATAAGCTACGGCATATCTATCGCTCGAGATCAAGCTCACACTGTATGAGCAGCCTGCTAGAGGAGGACCGGGAACAGTGAGCGAAATCCTCACTCAGCACCATCTCACGAAACATGCTCCCAGTTCTGCTGAACAATAAACATCCATGAACCATCAGTGAGAGCAGGTCTAAACACACAAACACATGCATGCTGGGCCAGCGTGACAGCATTACATCGAAGAGACCACACAAGCAGAGGGAGGAAGGCGATGCTCATTCAGACGATGACACAGTGAAGGTAAAGCATGTAAAGATAGAGGGAAGACAGAATTATGATATTAGTGTAATTCCTGCATTATTAGAATGCAGTCAGAATCCTAAAATTCAATATATGGGGTTTTTGTCTAACATTTCTATATGAGACAACTAAGCAATATTACATGAGTATGAATGCAAATCAAGAAGATAATATTGTGAGTTAAATGACTGTTTTAGTTCCATCGTGCCCACAAAAGTGGTCCAAAACCAAGCAGCATACAGTGCTTTCTGAATGATTCAGCATTTTTGAATCCTTCAATGATTCAACGGTCCATTTATAAAGACTCGCGTCGTTCCTAAATGAATCAGTCATCTGGATGAACTGGTTGAGTGAATCATTCAATGATTCAACGGTCCATTTATAAAGACTCGCGTCGTTCCTAAATGAATCAGTCATCTGGATGAACTGGTTGAGTGAATCATTCAATGATTCAACGGTCCATTTATAAAGACTCGCGTCGTTCCTAAATGAATCAGTCATCTGGATGAACTGGTTGAGTGAATCATTCAATGATTCAACGGTCCATTTATAAAGACTCGCGTCGTTCCTAAATGAATCAGTCATCTGGATGAACTGGTTGAGTGAATCATTCAATGATTCAACGGTCCATTTATAAAGACTCGCGTCGTTCCTAAATGAATCAGTCATCTGGATGAACTGGTTGAGTGAATCATTCAATGATTCAACGGTCCATTTATAAAGACTCGCGTCGTTCCTAAATGAATCAGTCATCTGGATGAACTGGTTGAGTGAATCATTCAATGATTCAACGGTCCATTTATAAAGACTCGCGTCGTTCCTAAATGAATCAGTCATCTGGATGAACTGGTTGAGTGAATCATTCAATGATTCAACGGTCCATTTATAAAGACTCGCGTCGTTCCTAAATGAATCAGTCATCTGGATGAACTGGTTGAGTGAATCATTCAATGATTCAACGGTCCATTTATAAAGACTCGCGTCGTTCCTAAATGAATCAGTCATCTGGATGAACTGGTTGAGTGAATCATTCAATGATTCAACGGTCCATTTATAAAGACTCGCGTCGTTCCTAAATGAATCAGTCATCTGGATGAACTGGATGAGTGAATCATTCAATGATTCAACGGTCCATTTATAAAGACTCGCGTCGTTCCTAAATGAATCAGTCATCTGGATGAACTGGTTGAGTGAATCATTCAATGATTCAACGGTCCATTTATAAAGACTCGCGTCGTTCCTAAATGAATCAGTCATCTGGATGAACTGGTTGAGTGAATCATTCAATGATTCAACGGTCCATTTATAAAGACTCGCGTCGTTCCTAAATGAATCAGTCATCTGGATGAACTGGTTGAGTGAATCATTCAATGATTCAACGGTCCATTTATAAAGACTCGCGTCGTTCCTAAATGAATCAGTCATCTGGATGAACTGGTTGAGTGAATCATTCAATGATTCAACGGTCCATTTATAAAGACTCGCGTCGTTCCTAAATGAATCAGTCGTCTGGATGAACTGGTTGAGTGAATCATTCAATGATTCAACGGTCCATTAACTGATAACCCCGGGGGAACACATGCAGTCATTTTCAATGTCCTAAATGAATCAGTCATCTGGATGAACTGGTTGAGTGAATCATTCAATGATTCAACGGTCCATTTATAAAGACTCGCTCGTTCCTAAATGAATCAGTCATCTGGATGAACTGGTTGAGTGAATCATTCAATGATCAACGGTCCATTTATAAAGACTCGCGTCGTTCCTAAATGAATCAGTCGTCTGGATGAACTGGTTGAGTGAATATTCAATGATCAACGGTCCATTTATAAAGACTCGCGTTGTTCCTAAATGAATCAGTCGTCTGGATGAACTGGTTGAGTGAATCATTCAATAATTCAACGGTCCATTTATAAAGACTCGCGTTGTTCCTAAATGAATCAGTCGTCTGGATGAACTGGTTGAGTGAATCATTCAATAATTCAACGGTCCATTTATAAAGACTCGCGTTGTTCCTAAATGAATCAGTCGTCTGAGCATGAACTGGTTAGTGAACATCAATGAATGCAACCAGCTTCAGCAGATTTTTGAGTTCTCTCAACTGTTTGTTATTTACGTTTACATTTAGTCATTTTGCAGACGCTTTCATCCAAAGCGACTTACAATTGTTATATAAACTTAAAACAACAAGTTGAGAAAACTCACAAATCTGCTAAAGCTGGTTGCCTTAAAACATTTAAGTTCTTTCAACTTTAGATTTTTTACAGCATTGTAATAAAATAAATAGTTGAGCAATTTAGCTTCGCAGACCATCCAAAGGACTGCAATCTGTCAATAACTAAAGACAACAATCACAAAGGACTGCGCCATCTGACCAATCACAGCAGAGAGGGCTCACGGAAAGGCGGGGTTTAGAGAGAACTGCTTCGCTCGAGTCGTTTAGGAATCATTTAGATATGAGGAACAATTAAAGCTATTTTATGAGAAAACTAAAGAAGGATGACCTTGGATGCATGTAAACCTGTTTTAGGAGACTCATAAAACAATATTAGCAACCTTAAAAATGGCATAATAGGCGCACTTTAAATGTTTATGGTTGCTCGACTTTTTGTTTTACAGTGTTGTGGTTTTAGTTTCATTTTAGTATAGTTCAATTTTATGATATTAATGTTGTATTTCAGTATTCAAATGTTGAGATGCAGCTCCTGTGCCACTTCTGATTAAACAAGTTAATATTACGAGTTTAATGTAATAAGACTCAATACTGTTTTTGATCGATGTTGTCAACAAAATATGTTCAAAACTGAGCGACACACACCTGTGTTTCTTTCTTTAATCAGCTTTTTTAAACAAATCAATAATTCAAAGATCCATTCATAAAGACGGTCACTTTATTCTTCAATGAATCAGTGGTTTGGATGAATTGGTTGAGTGAATAATTCACTCATTAAGCCTCCTACATGTTTAAAGTGTCATTTCATTAAAAAGGTAATGTTTCAATATTCAAATATTATTATTAGTTTAAATCTCATTGCATTGTTTGCAGTGTAAATGCATCTAAAGATGTCATCTAAATGCTTCTGTAGTGCGAAACTGGATTGTGTTGATGCTGCTTTTATTAGATTGGTAAAGGTGTCTTGTTATTCTGATTTAATTTATTGATTAAATGTAAGAATTTGATGCATACATTTGATAAGGTTAGAAAAAAATGGCATTATAAAAGTAAAAACGCCCCTGGAATCAATTTAAGGTGGCAAATGTCACACTTAAGGAGAAAGTTCAAAGAGGTTTGGGTCACAAAAAAGTTTGGCAATCCTTAATAATCAAGACTTTCGACTTGTTTCACACTTAATTAAACACCATGGAGTAGTACAACATCACTTCCTTCAGAATTCATGCAAGGTATGCGATCAAATTTCTAATTTGAGGCTGTATTATATCGATTCTGGCACCCAACATCACAACAAGATGATATTTAAGCTCCTTATGTAGCCGAATCTGCGCTGGTTTTCCCTTTGTTTTGCTTCCAGCTTAGCGCGGTGACGTCAGTGGTTGGCCTGGCCATGCGTCACTCAGACAACAACAGGCCAATCAGAAGAGAGGCTCATGAATATTAATTAGACGGGACAAAATCGACCTGTTCTTAGCAGAGCTCCTGAAAGAAGGGCTGTAAAAATATATTGAGATGGTACTTATACTGCAAATATATATTCTTAAGGACATCAAAATCTACAATAAACTCCAGAAAGGTGTATAATATGGGACCTTTAAGGCGGCTTAGCTGCCAGAGCAGATTTTTCTGGCATTTCGACAACAGCTTCTGTTCACACATGACCTCTAAATGGAAAGATGCTGTAAAATATCCAGAAAACGCTTTGTTTTATTCGTCTAACTTTATCTTGCCAAAGAATGACCTGACATTTGTTCAAACAGAAACTCCAATGACTGCAAACAGTCAAAATGTACATCAGTGGAACTGAAATCTTCTCAAACATGTGATGAAAAGAGAGATAAACAGGAAAAATCACACAAAAACTTGGGCGAGACTCTTTTCTTTCGCTCAAGTGCTTTATTATATTAAAGCAAAGCATATTTGAAGTAGATTCTACTACAAAATAAAGCGTAACCCAATCCGTGGTTTAAATGGAGGTAGAGAGGAAAGGGTGGGCAGAGGAACAAGCCAGCTTTAATGCAGGGAAATAACGCTTGGCGCATGTTTGTCTTGCTGTGCCATTAATACTGTCGCCTTTTTCATCCCTAATCCTTACAACAACACAGCCTTCGGGAACTAATAAATGGACGGATTCGATTTCCTCCATCCATGCCAAACACCACAGCCTCACCTTCATGAGCTCGAGGGTTAGATGGGACGAGCCGGCTGTTTATACTCTGGGCGTTAGCGTTATTGATATTACATATCAGCTGGTCGGTGAGCATTAGAGATAAGCTCGGGCTGAGTCGTGTAACATGGATCATATCAAAGACCTGAGCACAAACACAGATCCACACGGTTTTTACATAGCGCTTCAAAGCGTCCAGACCCTCCCAAAGTAGAGTCAACAGCGGCCCGTGAGAACGGCCCGCTCGGGAGAGGACCTGATTGAAAGCCGTGCCACTTCATGACCTCAGAGATGTGTTCGCTGATAATAGAGGCCGAGCGTGTGTGGTGTGTTTGCAGCGGCTGGCATAGAGATTGAGTTCGATTGAGTTGGAGAACATAATAGATTTGTTATTTTTTTCATGATAAAATGGATGGTTTTTAACCTAGATGAAATCACTATCACTTGTTATGAACAATAACAACCTTGACAGCCAATCAGAATCCATCCTGAATTAAAGCGCTCGAGCATTTAAAGTGGCAGATGACAAAACTGCAGCTTGTTCTTATAATAAACAATGTTATTTAGTGTGGGTGGGCACTAATGTAGTTACTGTTGGTGTGAATGGGCCGTTATTCTAAACAAGTGTCATGTTTTATTTCTTTTCTTTAAAAGTCTTATATTCACCCCCTAGAAAAGAACCCTGTTTAATGCATTTACATGACCTTACATGACCACATAATTGGGTTATTAGGCATAATCAGTAGATCGTGCATACTCAAAGCCTTTGTAATTGTCACTGCCAATTGTTATGGCAGCTGCGTTAGTGAGTCGACAAGGCTTTAAAACCCATCTGGTTCGTCAGAGATGGAAGGGTGTGCTAAATAATAATGTTTCTTATACTGTAATTCATGAACTGGTGTTCACCCAGGGCCAGGGGAAGTTATAACCATAACACAGTTAGGACAATAACCCTATATTGGTACCCGAGATGTATTTTTGTCTTTCTGTAGTGACTGGCTGAAGTGACCAGTGACAGATCATAACAATCATCCCAAAGCTGACCTGCAGAGGAAGAAAGCGTTAAACAAATAAAGCCAAAGAATGACCCTGATGTCTAGTCATTCATAAGACAGAAGATGAAAACAAGGGCTGGGACTTTTGATTTGCAACAGACATAAGTCATTTTTAAAAGAAATGCATTAGAACATTACATTAGTTACTTTTTATGGTAAGTGTTACATTAGTTTTGTGTTACTTTTTAAATTTGGGCTGGGCTTGCTTGTTTGTTTTCAATATAAAAAATTACATTTTTGACTAAACGCATGTTCACGTTTAGTCTATAGAGTTACAGTAACCATCATGTTCACACACACACACACTCACACACACACACACACACACACACACACACACACACACACACATACTACACACACACACACACACATACACACACTACACACACACACACACACATACACACACACACACACACACACACACACACACATATACACACACACACACACACACACACACACACTAACACACACACACACACATATACACACACATACACACACACAACTACACACACCACACACACACACACACACACACACACACACACACATATCACACACACATCACACACTACACACACACCACACACATATACACACACAACACACACTACACACACACATATCACACACACACACACACACACACATTTACACTCTCCATAGGCATGATACGTACACATGTGCATTGCCCACACTACACTACACCTAAACTTACACCTCACACAACATCATTTCATTTTCACCCAAAACTCACTCTGTATGATTATAACAAATTATACACACACACATGCACTCATACATCACCTTCACACTGTACATACACTACATACACATGTTATTAACAAATTTGTGTCCACATAAACACACAAACATGCTCACACACACACACGACACCACACACACACAGAACACACACACACACACACACACACACACACACACACACACACACATACACAACACATACACAACACACACACACACACACTACGTCTCTGCATTTCTCTGAATATGGAGACAGGAGAGCTGTCAGTCAATAAACAGGGAAAGCAAATTAACACGCATTACTTATTTGAAAAAGTAAATTATAAAGTTATGTTACTTTACTAGTTACGTGAAAAAACAAACTCAAGTTACTTGTAATGCATTACCCCCAACACTGTGTCACGGAATAAAAGGGAAAACAAAGTAACTTTCTTATTTGAAAAAGTAACTCATTGTAAATTTAAATGTAATGCATTATTGGCTACTTGAAGAAGGTAATCGGATTACATGATTTGCATTACTTGTAATGCATTACCCTCAACACCAGCGACAGTACATAAAAGAGCATGAACTCTGCACGACGAGGTAAGAAAACATCTGAAATAACCAGCTTGAGCGCTTGGTACTGTCTGGATGCCTATAAACAACACACGGCCTCATTAACAGTCTCAGTGCTGTTTGGGTGAGCCTATCACACAACCTGTTATCCATGTGTTTTTTGGAAACACGATATCAACAGTGACACGCATGCTGAGAGGCAAAGAATTGCATGACTGCTCCGCAGGCATTTACCACGGCAGAAACTACTTGATGAAGAAACCACTCTGCACCATGTTAGACACGGAGATCTTCTCCAATAAACAAATCAAAAAAGAGAAGTTCTAAACACCAGAACTGCAAGATGCTATGTTTCAGGATGTGCACCAGGTGTTCCCCTTTTCATCTACGTGCAGAATACTCACGTCTTTCTCCATTCTCTTCTTTTTTCCGTGAGATTTTTACCTCTTGCCACTCACTCCGCCGGGGCCAAAGCCCTCGTCTGTTTATTTGCTAAAAGACATACCGGGAAGTACAACTTCAAACAATGGCCTGAAGTTATAAACCTCATTCCTTTCTGTGGCCCACCTGGATGAAGCCATGAAACGGAGGGAAAATTCCTGAGGAATGAGGACTCGCCAAACAAAGACTGTCTGGGAGCAGCACATTTTTGGGAAGGTACAGAGAGAAAAGTAAAAAAAAGGCAATGGTACCAATGTTAGCTCCTCTGAAACCGCTGCAACACTGGCTCTCTGGATGTTGGCGGGAATAGTGTGGAAGACACACTGAACAAAGATGATAGGAACTCACAGATGTTCAATTACAAACATGATTTTTTCTTCTGTGGCTGTTCATTTACACAACCGAGTGTCTAAAAATGCAAACTTTTAAAAACGGGTTACAAAGTGCATGTTTTCGAAAACAATGCCATTTACCTTCTCCGTGTAAGCTACAAAAAAAAAGTATTTTTGTGAAAACGGTGACATCATGCATATGCATATTACGAGCTCGTGACTTTCTCTTTCGAATGCATACGTGTGCAGGTGCATAGTGTTTGTTTACACAGTGACATCGCCACCTACTGGCCTGGCATGCATAAAACAGCATTTTCAGTTGATCCGTGTAAATGGGGATCGTTAATATTTGTGCGCAAATCTTTTCAAATATGCAAAGTAAGAACTTTTCCATGATGTGGCACGCTTGCATGTATGTTGCATTACGGAAGAAATGATCTATTGCTACTTTTGCTTCATTAAAACTTACTAAAATCAAAATCCTCGTTTGTGTAAAGTGGTTCTGATTGGGACTTCTCCATACTGTTTCTGAGTCGAGGTTTCCTTTGCCTTAGTAGGTTAGCAGTCTAAAGGGAATCACATCTTTCCATTTTCTCTGTTGGCTTTTGTGCAACCAGTCCGATTTATGTATTCTTTCGTTCAGTATGTAATTATGACCCATTTGGATGACTCAAAATAATCAAGCTGACTCAAATGGCAGCAAGCACAATGGACTTTTCATTCCAGATTTCATTCCTAATTCAGAAAACACCCAAGTGAGATCCGTATATCTAGACTTTATGATGTTTGATGGTCTGATGGTGCATTTAATGTACTGTACGTTTCCCCCATTATTAGAAATACTGTTGTATAATACACTCTCAGAAATAAAGGTACATAAGCTGTCTCTGGGACGGTATGTTTGTATCTAAAGGGTCCATTTTGGTACCTTTTTAATAAGAAGTGTGAACCTAATAGGTACAAAAGTGTTATCTTTTGAAAAGGGTACCGCCCCAGTGACAGCTTTTGTACCTTTTATTTCTGAGAGTGTATGTTTCATTGTCCAATGCATTTTCTTATAAAAGGTAGTCTTAAAAAATAACATTGTAATATTTGAAAAATTGTTTCCGTCTGCTTTTCACATCGAGCGTCCGAAATGAAACTTTGAAAGAATTATTCTGCTCTATTTCAGCTTCTACCGCTTACATAACACACAAGTTGTAAAAAAGCAGTTCGTGAGATGCTGAAGATTCTTCAGGACACAGAGTTAAAGCTATTCAGGCACTCAGTGAGAACAACATGAAGGCAGAGCGTAATCATAATTTGTAACTGCAGTGATTTAATTATAAGCTCTAATTGGTATCAGTTAATGCTCAATCATCTGCAAACTAGACGTGGGTTAATGCATACCAGGAAACATATTTATTATTGAATATGCAGTTATGTGTTGCAGCTTTTTGGACCATTGAGATTGTACTGTGTGTGAAAAGAACTATGCACAGCAATAGGAACCATGCGAAGAACAAATTGGGGACCAACCCCTTTGTAGCCATAATTTTAAATATAAAAAGTATTTGTGACTTTATTAGTTACTTGAAAAAGTAATTTGATTATTTAAATGCATTAGGTGACCAAAATGTCATCAGTTTCAAAACTTCAGTGTAGTAAGTTTTATCATCTAAGTTTATTATAGCTGTGAGCTTCTGATGAACATTGTATTTCTAGAACATGTATGTTATGATTAAGTATTTTGCAAAGTGGATGCATTTGATCATTTCAACAGAGCTGCCGTGCCATAATTACAGTAATTGGATTAGACCAAGCCCATTCTTATCTTATGTAAATGCAGTGTTGGGGAAAGTTACTTCTAAAAGCAATGCATTACAATATTGCGTTACTCTATAAAACATTAACTGATTGTGTTGCTTTTTATGGAAAGCAATGCGTATGTTTGTCACCTGGGCTGACCTTGTTTGTTTATTTTTTAATAACAAAAAAACGAAAAGTCTATTTTTGGCAACTGTAAAGGCCCTTTAACACCAAACGTAAATTAATAAGCGTGTAAGGACGCTTTCTCTGCACCTTTTTCCCAATTTCTCTCCGCATGAGGAGAGCTGTCAGTCAGTAAATGGGATAACAAAGTAAAGTGCATTACTTATGTGTGACCCTGGACCACAAAACCAGTCTTAAGTGAGATTTATGCATCATCTGAGTGTTAAATAAATAATATTTCCATTGATGTATTGTTTGTTATGATAGGACAATATTTGGCTGAGATATAACTATTTGAAAATCTGGAATCTGAGGGTGCAAAAAATATCAATATATTGAGAAAATCATCTTTAAAGTTGTCCAAATGAAGTTCTTAGCAATTGCATATTAATAATCAAAATTAAGTTTTTATATATTTACAGTAGGAAATGTACAAAATATCTTCTTGGAACATGATTTTAATATCCTAATGATTTTTGGCATAAAAGAAAATCAATAATTTTGACCCATACAATGTATTTTTGGTTATTGCTATAAATATACCCCAGCGACTTGCTCCAGGGTCACATTTGAAAAATGTACTTCAATATTTTGTTGTAAAAGTATGTGTTACTTTACTAATTACTTAAAAAAGTACCTTGCCCTCCACCTCCCCAATCTCCACCTTCATCTTAGGTAATTTGCCCTCCACCTCCCCAATCTCCACCTTCTTCTTAGGTACCTTGCCCTCCACCTCCCCAATCTCCACCTTCTTCTTAGGTACCTTGCCCTCCAGCTCCCCAATCTCCACCTTCTTCTTAGGTACCTTGCCCTCCACCTCTCCAATCTCCACCTTCTTCTTAGGTAATTGCCCTCCACCTCCCCAATCTCCACCTTCTTCTTAGGTACCTTGCCCTCCACCTCCCCAATCTCCACCTTCTTCTTAGGTACCTTGCCCTCCACCTCCCCAATCTCCACCTTCTTCTTAGGTACTTTGCCCTCCACCTCCCCAATCTCCACCTTCTTCTTAGGTACCTTGCCCTCCACCTCCCCAATCTCCACCTTCTTCTTAGGTACCTTGCCCTCCACCTCCCCAATCTCCACCTTCTTCTTAGGTACCTTGCCCTCCACCTCCCCAATCTCCACCTTCATCTTAGGTACCTTGCCCTCCACCTCCCCAATCTCCACCTTCATCTTAGGTACCTTGCCCTCCACCTCCCCAATCTCCACCTTCTTCTTAGGTACCTTGCCCTCCACCTCCCCAATCTCCACCTTCTTCTTAGGTCCCTTGCCCTCCACCTCCCCAATCTCCACCTTCTTCTTAGGTAATTTGCCCTCCACCTCCCCAATCTCCACCTTCTTCTTAGGTAATTTGCCCTCCACCTCCCCAATCTCCACCTTCTTCTTAGGTACCTTGCCCTCCACCTCCCCAATCTCCACCTTCTTCTTAGGTACCTTGCCCTCCACCTCCCCAATCTCCACCTTCATCTTAGGTACCTTGCCCTCCACCTCCCCAATCTCCACCTTCTTCTTAGGTACCTTGCCCTCCACCTCCCCAATCTCCACCTTCATCTTAGGTACCTTGCCCTCCACCTCCCCAATCTCCACCTTCATCTTAGGTACCTTGCCCTCCACCTCCCCAATCTCCACCTTCTTCTTAGGTACCTTGCCCTCCACCTCCCCAATCTCCACCTTCTTCTTAGGTACCTTGCCCTCCACCTCCCCAATCTCCACCTTTCTTCTTAGGTACCTTGCCCTCCACCTCCCCAATCTCCACCTTCTTCTTAGGTACCTTGCCCTCCACCTCCCCAATCTCCACCTTCTTCTTAGGTACCTTGCCCTCCACCTCCCCAATCTCCACCTTCTTCTTAGGTACCTTGCCCTCCACCTCCTCAATCTCCACCTTTTTCTTAGGTACCTTGCCATCCACCTCCCCAATCTCCACCTTCTTCTTGGGTACCTTGCCCTCCACCTCCCCAATCTCCACCTTCTTCTTTGGTACCTTGCCCTCCATCTCCCCAATCATCACCTTCTTCTTAGGTACCTTGCCCTCCACCTCCTCAATCTCCACCTTCTTCTTAGGTACCTTGCCCTCCACCTCCCCAATCTCCACCTTCATCTTAGGTACTTTGCCCTCCACCTCCCCAATCTCCACCTTCTTCTTAGGTCCCTTGCCCTCCACCTCCCCAATCTCCACCTTCATTCTTAGGTAATTTGCCCTCCACCTCCCCAATCTCCACCTTCTTCTTAGGTACCTTGCCCTCCACCTCCCCAATCTCCACCTTCTTCTTAGATACCTTGCCCTCCACCTCCCCAATCTCCACCTTCTTCTTAGGTACCTTGCCCTCCACCTCCCCAATCTCCACCTTCTTCTTAGGTAATTTGCCCTCCACCTCCCCAATCTCCACCTTCTTCTTAGGTACCTTGCCCTCCACCTCCTCAATCTCCACCTTCTTCTTAGGTCCCTTTCCCTCCACCTCCTCAATCTCCACCTTCATCTTAGGTACCTTGCCCTCCACCTCCTCAATCTCCACCTTCTTCTTAGGTACCTTGCCCTCCAACTCCCCAATCTCCACCTTCTTCTTAGGTACCTTGCCCTCCACCTCCCCAATCTCCACCTTCTTCTTAGGTACCTTGCCCTCCACCTCCTCAATCTCCACCTTCTTCTTAGGTACCTTGCCCTCCACCTCCTCAATCTCCACCTTCTTCTTAGGTACCTTGCCCTCCACCTCCCCAATCTCCACCTTCTTCTTAGGTACCTTGCCCTCCACCTCCCCAATCTCCACCTTCTTCTTAGGTCCCTTTCCCTCCACCTCCTCAATCTCCACCTTCATCTTAGATACCTTGCCCTCCACCTCCCCAATCTCCACCTTCTTCTTAGGTACTTTGCCCTCCACCTCCCCATCTCCACCTTCTTCTTAGGTACGAAGCTGCTTCATCGAGCCCCTCATCAGTGGACAGCAAGCCAAATAAATTTACTCCATTACCTAATGATTATATAACGAACTTGTTAAATGCACTTCTTGATTTTAATATCAAATACAGATTTCGAATTTAGATTGAAGCATTGCTTTTGCTGCATGTGTTTTGTCAGTTCGTGCATTCCTTTGAAATGGACCCCGTGCTGTACTGTTTGATCTTCAGGAATGTCCTCTCAGGTTAAAGGTTTATGTAGTTCTGATGGTTTCCTGGACACTGTGCTTCCTGCACAGCTCGTTAACCTCCTCAAACGACCCACACACAGACAAACTCACCCAGGGCTATTTTTAAACATCACCTCAAAGGAGAACGGCGCTCAGCTGCCTCTTTTCCCCGATCGTGCCCATGTGTGTTCCAGAAAAAGTCTTGAGTTGATCACTTTAACAGACGAGCCATTCAGTTGGAGTTTGCTATTTAAAGAAAGACCCCTAGATATACGCAGCGGGACTCCCCTCACTCGTTTGTTTACCTCGAACCTCCCGGGAGGCCAAATATGAGAGTGTGAATTCTTGAAGGGCCCCTACATGGCATGGAAAGCATCTTGTAAAGAGCTGGAACATTTACAGTCTTTCAAAGCCTGCAAGATTCGTCTTTCTGTTAATGTCTTTGCTTTTCTTCACAATTTGGGCTCCTTTCGTAACCATTCTATATTTTACTTTCTGCAGGTCTTAAAAAGTATTAATTTGCCCACAAATTATAGACTTCAAAAATGTCTTAAGAACATATTAATGCACTGCAAAAATGCATTATGCATTAACATAATGCATTATAAAAATGTCTTGTTTTCCAGAACGCATATCTAAAATTATTCGTTTACATTAATACGCATTTACTTGAGGTGCAAAACGAAGATAAACAGTTGTTGTTTGTTTTGTAGAAACTCATCAAAATTAAGTAAAATTATGATTAAAACAAGAACAAATATTTGTCAGTGAGTTATGAAGACTTGTTTTCCCTTTGAATTAAGTTTAGCTTATGAGCCTTTTGGAAGATATTTGGTTTTGTTATAATCATAAACTGATCAGTTTCTCAAAAAAAACAAGACTTTATGTGATTTTGAAGTTAATAATCTTTAGACATTTGCACTGGAAAACAAGACAAAAGCTCTTTTTTGCAGTGTGATCAAAAGTTTCAGTAGAAGTTATTTGCATCTAGCTATTTTTTAATGAATTAAAAAGTAATATAAATTGTATTTTAAAACTTTGAAGTGTCTAATACAACTCATTGAGTGTTCCCTAGACATTAACATTCATAGACGATATTTTGATGCATTGAGTTCTGTTCAATTAGTTTCTTGAATTTGTCTTAAAACTATCTTCATGAAAAATGCAGGCACTATAGATGTTCTCATTTGCTAAAATGTGTATTATAAAACTGCTGATGAAACTTAAAACAGCGCTTTCAACGCAATCAAATCTACATCTCACAGTCAACTTCTCCACCGTTTGTCCCATTTAATACAAGCGTGGCCACTTCAGACAGCCATAGGACTCTCATTAAACTAGACATGGGTCATTTATCAGCGTAAACCTCTGCTCAAGTAATCACCTGCGGTTCCTCGCAGATCTCGCTGGGATATGTCAGAGCCCAACCGAAGCAAAGACCTGGAACAAAATCCATAGTCCAGCGAAAAACCATTTGGCTATTTCCTTTCTCCACAATGACTGAATTCCTGCTGTTTTGTTTTCTATGTTCATTATTAAGGTGATGTGGTCTCGTGTAGGACTTTAGTGATGGCGTATGAGCATAACGGCGTCTACACTGTGATGTGATAAAATGATAAAATCCTGCAGTTCCTTCAGTCTTAATAGAATTTAAATTACTTCTTATTGTTACACTAAAGGCAGCTTGTGATATTTATATTCTAATTTGCCTAATTTTGTTTAGGTATGCTTTTAGACATTTATTTTGACATGCATAACAGTTGAGAAGTCAGTAAACGAGAAGAATGCAGATTGGAAAAGATCTGATTAATAAATAGAATTAAGACTTGTAACCTCCGCAGCTTGTGTGTTTTTCTACTGTTAGCCAAACTCACCCATAATAACTGGATTGCGTAATCAGATTGCAAAATATAGTACTCGTAGCTGGATTATATCGCATTTTAAAATGCTCAATCAGTTACTTTTTATGGATTACATGATATATTGCATCTAGCGTAATGCCATTGTTGTGTTCATGTTCTCATGTTAATAATGTCGGTTCATGTAATGCAGTGATTCTCAAATGTTTTCCCAGTCAAACATCTTTGATTTAACATATCAACAACTGGTTCTCTGGCGTTATTAATAGTCACATCGGCATGCAGGTAATCAAATTAAATATTTATGTTTTTAATCAACTCACAAACCCACTGCAGTTCTTATATTAACAGTTCCCAGTTTGGGAAACTCTTGAGTAATCTCAAATAAAGGAATATATTTTCTCTCTCTTTGCATTTTTTTTTTACATCTATATGATACAGTTGTATTAAAAAAAGTTAAGTGATACATTTAAAGTTCAAAACAAAAAAAGTAATCTAAAAGCTATTTAAAAACCTAGATATACCATTTTCATCATGTAATCAGTAATGTATTACAGTTTAAGTAATCTACTCAACTCAGTGTGTGTTCATCAGTGAAAGTTCACAGAGAGAAAATGCATTGATTGTGTTACTTTTCTGAGCAATCACACTTAAGCATATCTAGAATCCGAAACATCGTCGAGAGTTGGTGAATTTCTAAAACATGCTGCATATGAAAACCACTCAAAACACTCACATTGCAACCTCCCAAAGCACCCTAGCATTGTGGAGATAGTTTTTCGTAATTCAAGTCACATTTATATAAACGATCTACAAATGAGAGCAGGCTGCCGAACTGTGCTGTAATGTATTGATTAAGGACATTGAAGGCTGTGCATGTGTGAACCCAGCATGAGGCAACAGGCAGAGATTTGCAGTCTTGGGTGGCAGTGAAAATCTGCAAGCGATTAAAAGACTTCAGATTCTTTCATGATTAGATAGAAGTCCTCCCCGGGTGTGTTTTGTAAAGGTAGGTCATCTATAAAGTACAGTTACAATTACAGCTTAAAGTCACATTTCATGAAAGGCTTTAAGATCCGTGGGTGGCTTACTGAGCTTAAGTGTGTTGTTTAGTTAAGTATCTTGATTTCCTCTTATCGTCACCCGTCAGTTTAATTGCTTTCTGGAGTGTGGAGAAAGTAGATTAAACCACACACTTGACATATTTTTGGCTCTAGGTTTATTGTGCCTGTTTATAGGGGACCGGTTGCAATAATTTACACAACTGCATGTAATAAAAGTTGTGCTAAGGCTTGTAAAACTTGTGTGAGGCTGCTATAGTTCAGAGAGAAAGTCACAGGTATTATGTCATGAAAGGTCAAAGCAGAAATATGACGTTACAGAGCGTCTAGAGATACACAATGCCCGGCTGATCAGGGTTTGAGGTGCGACGAGAACAGCTCTCAAAGGCACAACAACTATGACCTTCACCAGAGCTTGAGGTGATAAAAACAAGCAGAAATGTCAGAAAAGAATCAATTCGGAACAAAACAGGAGGTTAGTGAAGGGTGGCTAACATGTTAACCTGTGCTAGAAGGAAGAAAAGCAGCATCATAGTGTCGTAGTTGCGTAACATTTGATTGTTGTTCAAGAGCTTTTGGTGATTATATAATGTGCCTTAAAGTTGCTAAGCTTGGGTTTCTCAATATGACTTTTAATGCAAAGCTTAGCATTGATATGTACTTTTTGCCAATGAACACTAGAAAGCATTATTATCTTAAGAAACGAAATTAAGATATACTGATGCTTAGACAGAGATTACTGGACAAAATGCATGTGAATATGCTTCAAGAACCCCAACTACAGGTTGCAGATGCAAATGTTTTATATTGTGCATGGCTTTGGGATGATGTTGTGTTGTGGTGAAAAACTCAAGACTGGTAACTGGAAGGTATCGAGTTCAATCCATGCAAAGAATGAGCCATGAACTAATGATCTTGAGTAAGTTAGTTAACACCAGTGTGCTTCAAGGCAATTATATCTTCTTTAAGAGTAAAAAGGCACTTTGGATAGACTTTAAAGGTCTACTTGGGACCCATTTAATTCGTTGTACCCACCAGGTCATGCACTGCCCTCATCGCAGTGTCTATTTACACTAACTCCGCCCACCAACATGTGATTAGGATAGTCAACATTATAAAAAACACTTTAAATCATCAGTTTCAGTGACGCAGATGGTAAAGAGCGTGCCGTGGTCTTTTTAACGTGATTGACCCGGGTTCAAACCTGCATTTTGCCAAACTTTTTTAACATATCACATGTTAAAGGCCTTTATTTTCAATGCAATTAAGGTAATAACAAAAAAGTTGCAAATAAAGTATCAGGTAGGTGTAGGGAGGGCTTTATTGTGCCAATAAGCTGGCATACGATCATTTAACGATCATTTACACTCAACACGGTATTATTGCATACTGTTTTATAATGTAATACAATACTTAAGTGCAGATAAGTGCCACTATTTGCAACAAGTAGCATAAATAGCTGCTATTTTAACATAGTGTAAATATAATATATAGCTATTTGCATTGTGTAAATAGCATTTGGCTAAAAACACTGCTATTTTGACTGTGTAAATAGCATCTATCGCTAAGAAAATATGCCATTTGTACTTAGTGTGAATATTAGTGTGAATTTACTCTTAGTGCAAATAGCCGCTGCCTTACTTTATAGAGCATGGTACTGGCAATGCAAAGGTCAAAGGTTTGATTCCCAGGGAATGCAATGCAAGTCACTTTGGATAAAAGCATCTGCCAAATGCATAAATGTAACTGGTTTAGAGAACGAAAGTGATGGATTCCATGCCTATTTATGGGTTCATTGTTAAACAGTTTCCATCGACAGTTGAGTGTCCGGTCTCCCAAAAACCACAAGCCCAAACACACTTAGCTTCGACCCGAGCCACAAAGGCCTGCTGTTCACCTCCCCTCTGACCAACACGCACCCGGCATGTTTAGAAAACAGCAGCGCGGTCCAAAACACACAACCAGTTTCACCACCGAAATAAATCTCCATTTCCTTCAGCCTTTCTCTTCCTTTTGCAGTTATGTAATGAATTAGCGACCGGGTTTACTACTGAAACCACCCAGCATCTCACTCAGCGGTCTTCGCCATGCGACTGGATGAAG
>CM049817.1:998822-1023822 GCA_027422435.1 Schizopygopsis pylzovi
CCTGTTTCCAGATATTGTCCAGGTATGCAGTTTTTATGAGAATCATTTCTTTGCTGTAATATGACGCATAACATTAGTGCTTTGTGCAAATTACACTTATTTGTATCACTTGTTGTACAATATTATTATCTGCGACCACATTGTGGGAGTTAATTTGACAGCAGATTAGGTTTTTAAAGATTAAGCTAAACTAAACTAGCCTTCTTCTTTGGAAGACAAATTATTTATATTGAGTGATTTATATTGCCTAGCTCCAAAAAACACCCAACATAGTCTACCAAAGTGTTTAGCACATGGAAAACCACAACAATGGCAGTGGGAACGGTAGATAGTTTGAGACATTGTGGCTTGATTTATATTTTAAACTATATTGCACACATTTTGAATCATTTTACCTAAATTAAAGGATATATTTTTGAAACACTAAGCCACCTATTTGCTGTCTCCAGTAGATGATGGACTGTAAAGGCCTTTCCACACTGAGCGTGAAAACAGCCGGGGGGGTGAAAACTTTTGAATTTGAAGATTAAGGTAAATTGTATATCTTCTGTTGCTTCGAAGGGCAGCAACAGAAAAATTACAAAATTATATTTCTACAAAATAAGAAAAAATTGTACATCTTAGTCCTGTTCAAAAGTTTTCACCCCCCGGCTCTTAATGCTTCGTGTTTCCTTCTGGAGCATCAGTGAATGTTTTGTTATAGTTGTGTTTGAGTCCCTCAATTGTCCTCAGTGTGGAAAGATGCATCTCAAAATCATACAGTCACAGCTGGAAAGGGTTCAAATATGCAAAAGATGCTAGAAAGATGAATAATCTGCAGGGAATGGGGGATATTTTCTGAAGAACAGCGCTCAGTTTAACTCTTCAGAACAATCAAGGGATTCATGAACAACCATCACAAAACAAAAAACAGCCGTAGATCATCCCAACGCTATCTCACGGCAATCCATACGGATTTTACGAGGTGGCTAATTAGTATGATTTGTCTAAACCCCAGTGACGGGTAGGTTTAGGGGCGGGGTAAGGTGTAGGTCATTCGTACAAATTCATACGAATTAGCAAAAATCATATGAATTGTACAAGTGAGGTCGTACGAATTAGCCACTTTGTAAAATATGTACGAATTGCCGTGAGATCGGGCTGATCATCCACACATGGTTTTAAGAACCAAGGTTATTTTAATAATTTCAGCTATTATTTTTTTGTCTTGTGGACTAAATGTAAAGATCTTTTATGTAAAATATCTTACTCAGGACAGTACTAAATAAAAGATAACATGCATTTTGTATGATCTCTCATTGTTAAAATTACACATTTTCCCAGATTCTGCAAGGGGTTCACAAACTTTCAGTCAGCACTGTATATTTATCGTGTGTGTGTGTGTGTGTGTGTGTGTGTGTGTGTGTGTGTGTGTGTGTCACAAGAGAATAAACGTCCTATATTTACCAAGCATGCTAATATTAAAAGCTGCACCTTGGCTGAAGATTAACAGGGCTTCCTAGTTTTTAATCGTTCTAAAACAATGAATCATTTGTGGTCACCTTGTCACACAACCACTTCCCTTGAAAAGACCACTTCCAGTCCAACCGCGTATGTGCGTGAAGTTACAAAATCATCAAGTGTACATACGGAAAAGATTTATGTTCTGTTAAGTAACCGTGTGTAACTACCTTACTGAAAGTGAAAATGAATCATTACCTGTGAGTGGACGGATGTACACAGAGCTCATAAAGCTGTTTAAATATGAGATGTGTTCACACAGCCGCAGGGCTGGTTTAACTTGGAAACCACCAGCTTAGTTAAGACAAGCTATTTTACACCTCGTCATTGGCTTTGAGTGTGTTGTAAGACGTGATAAGGCTCATATGTCTGTTGTTGCTGGTCTGGTTTGCCCCTAATCTTGTTCTGTTTATGTTAATCACCAATTCTCATTAGCGTTCTTCTTTGAAATGAAAGACAAAGAAGGTTTATACACCATTTTATGCCATTGCGGGATGATAAATTCAAAAGCATTTAAGAGAGATTTGTAATGAATCCAGTGGCACCGTGGAGGTCTGACACTCATCTTTCTGAGGTTTTAAAGACTCAATGCTGTCCTACAACCGCCAAATATAATCATGCTCCGGAAAGAAAAGCGCCATGCCAACTATTTGAGAAAAGTGGCTGAGATCGGAGTGGAACAGCCAGGATGTTCCCATCCATAACCGAAGGGGAAAAGCAGTTTGATTAATGAACAAATCATGGCGCATTACCGCCACCTCTGCAGAATCATTCTCTGCCTCGTTTAAAGAGGAACCCCATCCATGAGCCAGTGACCCGATAAAGTGAGAGACCCCAAACAGGATTCTGCTGCGATGCTCACTTCCTTCATTTTATGAGATACATGTCCATTTTCTTTACAAAACGCAGAGTAGTCTGGGTTTGCTTTTCAAGCAATAATCAGACTATTCGTTTCTATAATTTCAAATCAAGCAAAGAGCTAGTTTTTTGTATTACTCTCCGAAAATAGCCAGTTTAATTAGTGCATATGGACTTAACACATGTTGGCTTTTACTACACAAATCTATTTGACAATATTGCTCAAGGGTTGCTCCGGACACAGGCGCGGGAGGCGGGCGCTCTACCAAGGAGGCTAAAGGCTAAAGTCGCTAGTGCGCCTCTTTTTGAGGTCAGGGGAGTGAGGTTTACACACAGCCCTTACTGGCATACATCCGTTACACTCACCCCCCTAAACCTCACTCCCATCCGGGTCACGGCACCAATGTAACCCCCCCGGGTCCACACCATCACACCGAGCGGGTCTCGAACCCGGGACGCAGGCGCGGGAGGCGGCGCTCTACCAAGGAGGCTAAAGGCTACAGCCTCTAGCATCAGTCGCTAGAGCGCCTCTTTTTGAGGTCAGGGGAGTGAGGTTTACACACAGCCCTTACTGGCATACATCCGTTACACTCACCCCCCTAAACCTCACTCCCATCCGGGTCACGGCACCAATGTAACCCCCCCGGGTCCGCACCATCACACCGAGCGGGTCTCGAACCTGGGACGCAGGCGCTGGAGGCGGACGCTCTACCAAGGAGGCTAAAGGCTACAGCCTCTAGCATCAGTCGCTAGAGCGCCTCTTTTTGAGGTCAGGGGAGTGAGGTTTACACACAGCCCTTACTGGCATACATCCGTTACACGTTTAACATCTGTCTTTGTATTTAAAAAAAATTATTTAGCTACCATTTGTAGTGCACTTGAACCCATCTTTCATTCACTAGTACACTCAAGTGCACTACAAATGGTAGCTAAATACATGTTTTAAATACAAAGACAGATGTTAAATGTGCATTATAGTTCATATTCATGATGTCTCAAAATAGCACAGTTGAGTACACTTAGAGCTTATCTTAAGATGTACATAAGGATGTATTAAGTGCAAAATTAGTGCGTGAAAATATTGCACTTTAAGTACATTATGGAAGTGTACTTGTAGAGTCGGTTGATGATATACAGTACAAGTAAATGATTGTGGATGGCATAGCTGTTTAAATCCATATTAAAATCTCTGACTTCTTGATGGTATCTCAACACATTTATGGTATAGTTTGTGTGGTTCACAGTGAGCCGTGTAAAGTGTCCCTCTGTATGTCACCCCGTTGTAAATGATGAGTGACGGAGCAGGAGCGGAGAAATCTGCCCACAAGCTCCACACCGCAGACCAAAATGACAGAGGTCATAACATGCCTCAGTGTCAGGAAATAAGACTTATGGGTTATAAATATAGCATGAAGGGAATCACTTAGACTCATGACTCTCTTAAAGTCAGAACTAAGTTTGGAAAGGTCTGTGTGCTCTTTTAGAAGGACTCTTCTGAAATAGACGGAGGAAGTTTGCGTTGTGATGCTGGAAAGATGTGATGGTGGGTGTGCGAAGGCCACTGGACTTCTTAAATCGTAGCAGGAAAATCCTCTGGCGGTCGGTTTAAGACGCTGTGAAGAAGTAGCCACAGATTGAATTGAGTTTGTTGATGTTGGCAATCTTTGTGTTGGTCAATAGATCATCCATCAACCGTTACACAACTCCTAAGTAGCCAAACTACCAACTAGTCTATTTGTAAAATGTGTAGTTTTGCAAGTAAACACATGTTGGAACTGAACGATAAAAATGACACACACTCGCTTTCGGTCCACTTCATTGATCCCTATGACGTTAAACAGAAAACTGCAAACACAAGTTTGTGCCTTTATCCATAAACATGAGTCGTAATTACATACAACAAGGTTGGATATTAAAGTGTAGCTGGTATTAAATATCAACATTGCTGTATAACATGCCATGTTCTGTTTATCGTACATCTTCACTTGGCATTTTGAAATACGCATTTGTGCTCCTTTTTATAGAGACTGAAGACATAACGACATTCCATTAAGTGAATTTAGTGTGCATATTTTCATGGGAAATTCTATGGAGTGAATGTTTCAGTGCACTGGAATTATTTTGACTATGTGGCAGCCCTTAGACATGGTACAACTGAACTAGAGAGTAGATTGAGCCAAGCAGAAGCAGCGCAATGCATTACTTTACTGATGCAGTGTCATACTTACCTGTGCACCAGGTGTGTTCCTCTCTGTAGTATCCTCAGTAACTGCGTGTGTGTGTGTGTGTGTGTGTGTGTGGTGTGTGTGTGTGTGGTGTGTGTGTGCGCGTGTGTGCATGTGCGTGTACGTGTTTGTGTGTGTGTTTGTGTGTGCGTGCTGTGTGTGTGGAGCCTGTGTGTGTGAGAGTGTGTATGTGTGTGCGTGTGTGTGTGTGCTGTGTGTGTGTGTGTTAGTGCGTGGTGTGTGTTAGTGCGTGCGTGTGTGTGTGCTTGTGCGTGTGTGTTAGTGCGTGCGTGTGTGTGTGTTGTGTGTGTTAGTGCGTGCGTATGCGTGTGTGTGTGCGTGTGCGTGTGTGTGAGAGTGTGTGTGTGTGGTGCGTGCGTGTGCGTGTGCGCGTGCGCGTGCGCGTGCTGTGCGTGTGTGTGTGGGTGCGTGCGTGTGCGTGTGCGTGTGCGCGTGTGTGTGTGTGTGTGTGTGTGTGTGTGTGTGTGGTGTGTGTGTGTGTGTGTGTGTGTGTGTGTGTGTGTGTGTGTGTGTGTGTGTGTGTGTGTGGTGTGTGTGTGTGTGTGTGTGTGTGTGTGTGTGTGTGTGTGTGTGTGTGTGTGTGTGTGTGGTGTGTGTGTGTGTGTGTGTGTGTGGTGTGATGTGTGTGTGTGTGTGTGTGTGTGCGTGTATGTGGTATAACCGCTCTTTAATCTATGAAGGCGCCTCGCTGTGGTTCCCCAGTGACCTGGATTTGGCTCTACTTTTGACTGCCTCCCCTAACTATTGGCCTAATTAATCACTAGCAAGATATATTACACAACGAGCAGGAGGAGAGGGAGCGCAGACATTGAGACACTTGTTCATTTGTCCTGCTCTTAGCTTCGTCAGAAATAAAACCCTGCGTTTCTGAGACGAGGGTCCTGAGAAAAGCCTCCCGATGACTGCTGCCATCACCCACCTGGGGCCCTTTGGTTGGCACCCACCAGTAATTGGCAATTACTGCGCTTAGAATTAAAGCAAACAAGAATAATTGGCAGGCATTAGGTAGAACAAGACAGGGAGTCTGTGAGAGAGACCTCCCTTAAAAATGAGAATCGGAGGAACCGGGCCAAAGGCAGTAAGACTTGTGGCCGTCTCAGCGGTTCTGTGGTCATTTACACTTAAAATCAAATATAAAGTGTACAAGCATAGCAACTGCGACACAACTAAGACAACTCTCTTACAAATCTCTTGAAGGTTAAGCAGTTAGTTGAAAATTAGGATGGATTAATTAATCACAGACATGAGTCAAAACACAGAGCATTTGTACAGAAAAATCTGCATTTAATGCTGCTGGTGTAGCCAGTACAGAACATAATGAAAAAACAAACCACTATATTATTTATGCATGATATAATATGCATTTTTAGCATTATTTGCTGGGTACTCTATCCCACAATGCAATAAGAGACAGTTTACCCAAAAGGTAAATCATTATTTACTCATTAAGATGATGTTGTAAAATGTCTTCCAACAGCTGAAACACACTTCAAAATGTCAGAAGAAAACAACATAAGGGTGAACAGTGTTAGGTAAGTTTTATTTCTGAAATAACTGACCACCAGTCGTGTCATGATCATTTACATTGCACATAGTGTAAAAACAAAAATTGGATACATTGTACACTGTACATAGTGCTCTATTATTACTGTAACTTCAAGCGAGGAACATGCGGTCTATTGTTCTGTCTCTGTTTGATAAAATCATAAATCACACACTTAATCAGCCAATAAAGTTGAGCTCTCGGACACTTCAGCTGACTCTGACACCAGGCCAGAGCGTTACGGGAAAACCATCTCTGGATTATGCATCGGAGACTGTTGGGAATTGTAGCAAAAGACAACGGCAGTCAAATCTGTTTGGTCACATCCAGAGCTGAACCCAGCACGCATGTAACATGCAAACTCAATCTAATATGCACAGTTGTCTTTCAGTGCTGTCTAGACTGTGTTTTCGGTCAAAGCAGAGCAACAGGAATTGAGTCACCGATTGGTGTCAGAACGTAACTGGCGGAGACGCTGCAGTTAAGGAGATGGGTTAGACGAGCTTATTTTTAGAGTAGCTTCAGGGTGGTACCGCTCAGCAGGATTCCTGACTAATAACCCACATCAGACTCGGTGCGACAGACACAACTCAACCCAGCAGCCGTGTTTACAGAGAATGGTCTTCTACAGCAGTGACAACACTCGGTGCTGGAAATCCCCGGCATACCACAGCCTGACCACATCGACACACAAACCCTGAACACGCGTGTGCTGAGCCCTCGTCTAGCCTTCTGTACCACAGACTCATTAATGCTAATCAAGTCCAAACTTTCTCTCTCCTGTCTGTTTGGGTAAACAAGCGTCCCACCTACAGCTAGGGATTCGATGGCTAGCTGTGTGGTTTCAATAACGTGTGTAGGAGAAGCCGTTAAAGTCAGTCCACCCAAAGCTGGCGACCGAGCTATTCCCCGCGGAAATAACAAAGCACTAACAGAGCGATGTTTGCAGTATCTGTCTCCGAGCCCGAGCTGGACGATCAGTTCAGCTCAGGTTTACGAGGAAGGCTTCAGATTTACCATGAATGTGTTATTTATGCCCTTTTCCCTTTCTTAGTTAAATCTATGGGTGTGGGTATTTTTCTTTGCTCCGTGAGGCATCTTCTTTTGCAAGGTTTGAGAAACTTAAGCCTACCGCAGAGCTCACGGAGAAAAACAAGCTTAAGTGGGTCTTTGGTTCATTTGGGAGCGCGTCAAGTTATGCACTTTTTCAAGTAACTAGTAAAGTAAGACATTACTTTTTAATTGACTATTTTTAAATACAAGTTAGTTTGTTGCTTTGACAGCTCTCCTGTCCACATGAGGCTTTCACTTTTGGCGTGAAAGGGCCTTTTCCGTTGCCAAAAATATAACTTTGGGGTTTTTAATTGCTAAAAAATAAATAAGCAAGCTCAGCCCAGGTGACAAAAAGTAATGCAAAAGTAATGTAATGCATTACATTCCATAAAAAGTAATGCAGTTAGTGTATTGTTATTGTTATGAAGTAACATGCACTCTTAAAAATAAAGGTTCTTCACAGTGATGCCATAGAAGAACAATTCAGTCAAAGAACATCTCTTTCTTATCTTTTATCATCTGAAGAACCTTCTTTCACGGCAAAGAGCACAGAACGCTTCTTCAGATGTTAAAGGTTCTTTAAGAGCCATTGTATGACATCGTGAAGCACCTTAGTTTTTAAGAGTGTAACTCAGTAATGCAATTAGCAACTTTTTTATGAAGTAAGATAATATTCTGTATTACTTTCAAAAGTGACTTTCCCCAACACTGACTGATCGATACTCGACTTTCTTCCCTAATCATTGTCTTTGCCGTCTAAGAAAGGCTTCTTTATATTGTGAAGATCGACAAATTCCACCCCGTTCTTCTTGTAGTGACCTTCATAATCACACACGACACCATCCTTCATCATGTCCTGACTATAGCTGACTTTCTCAGGAAGAATACCAGACAAAAGTGCATTAAGAACATCTGATCATACAACCCTTCCCTTCATGTTCTGCTTCATTGGCTTTGTATTAAATGACAGAATCAGTGCTGATAAACAGATGGACGGAGATCTGAGGATTCAATGGTTACAGAGCTAACCGAGTGTGGAGCTTCTTTCCATGCTGGAGGAATGAATGCACATCCTCACAGACATTATTTCCAGCTAGCATATAGTGCACTATTATCCTGGATAATTTGGACTTAAACGCTCATATGTACAGAAGGATCTACAGGATGCCTGCTGGGCCTTGAACTTTCCAAACATTCCTCAGCTCACCTTCACATAATATCCGCTCATACTGGCTTCAGACGGCTCTTCTAAAGCATTAAAGCTCTTTACAAGCACCGGGAACGGCTTCTCCTGCTGTTCAGGAGGAAATACACGACAGCGAGAGACTAAATGACACAGCTTTCACACAAATACAGGTGTTCTCCTGAAACCAAGCTGCTGCTTAAAGTTTTCTTTGTATAACAATACTCTATAATATTGCGTTATAATGTTAATTATGTGGCTGCATTCATTATATTTGCATATCAAACCCCTCTTACGAGAAAGAAGTCTATTCAAGTGTGCTATTAGTATAAGCTAAGAATAGTAAAGTATACTGTTAGTCTACTTTTTATGTACTTCTCAGAAATATACTTTAGGTTCTTTATATATTATTCGTCACATACACAGTTATACTGGGTATAATCAGTAGTGAAATGTAATTGACATTTAAAATGACCTTTAAAATGACATTTAAGTATACTTGACATACTTAGAAAAAATCTAAATATATTTGAGATATACTTGTGCTCCGTGTTTTCATTGTTACGTGGTAGAACACATCTTCTGTACAGAATAAAAAACACAAGTGAAGAAGAAACCGAAACCACATAAAGCCCAATGTGCATACTATCTGCATACTAAATTCAATGTGAAAGTCATTTTCAATACGGTTTGGGTGGATAGTATGCACATCATCAGACATAAAACAGCATCAGAACCGTGTAACGTTATGAATAAAATAAGGTGACAATGACTGTCAATTTAATTTTTTATTTATGAAACTTACCCACATTCAAGTGTTTAAAAAGAGTGCAAGCTAGAATACAATATTTTAGTTTACAAGCAGATACTGTGTTCTTTCTTTGGATGTTTTGCATGTTCAGATATTCATGCAACAACATATATACAAATCAATACCTAATAGGGACATTATAGGAGTATACTTAAAGTATGATTAAAAAAAAACGAGTATACTTTCAGGATAAAATGACTAAGCTAGTAGTTTACTGAGACTGTACTTTAAAGTGTACTCAACTAGTATAAGTCACTTTTAGTGTCGTTGCAGTACTAGCTAAAAACATTGATGTAAGGTAGTTGTGTACTCAAAGTTTACTACTGTTATACTAGAAAGAGGGACAATTGAGTCCCAAGGAGTATTGAAATAGTACACTACTAGTATATTTGTATACTTGCTACATAAAGTATACTTGAACTGTACTTAAGCATACTTAATAAAATAAACTTGAAGTGTATTACTTTTTGGTAAGGGTCTGCAAAAAGTTGTCATTTGCATTTGTTTGTTTATTCAATATTTAGACTATATTTAAAAAAAACAATTGTAGCACTTTTTAAAATCCATTCTGAAAAATTCCACCGATTTCCCTCCAAAACGAACATGAATTTGGCCTGCAAACCCTGTTTAGACATGCACATCATTTACATCACAAATGTGTTCTTAACTCAAACGCCAAACGGGACTCAATAAAATCATCATTCGTGTATAAATATCCCTGCATTTCTCTTTCGTCCATGGAACTGATTTGTCTTTGAAAACAATGAGCTCACATTGGCTGGCTTCTGTGCTGACGAAGAGGCGCTTCTCAAAGAAAGATTTGTGTACAAATCCCATGATTTCATCTTTAGAGTCGCCTATCGGGTTGCTTAGCTCTTCTTTTCCCTTCACAAGCAACCAGCTGGCATGCAGCACTCAAGATCGTCTGAATAGATCTGTGTGCTTGAATCTTTCTTTTTATTGTGCATTCGTACAGAAGCTCAGACTTGACTCGCCGTATATGCTCACAGTACCTCAAGGGAAAAGATGAAAACCACTAGACACAGAAAGGCTCACTGCAGGAGGAGGAATGCAGTGAAATATGCTATAAAGTATTTAAGGAGGATAACCAAACTTCATCTGTCTGTGAATTATGACCACGATTCCACAGACATCTCCTTTCCTTGTTGGCTGGTTTTCCTTCGCTTAAATTTTCTGGTTAAACCCAAAACAATTTGTACTATAAAATAGACGTGGGTGTGTACAGGCTTTCATTTTCTGAAGCTGGAGTCATTAGTCTTTGGAGGTTTCTGTCTCTCTGTTTGGTCTTTTGCTTGCTTGCTTTCTCTTAATGTACTTCACTGAACTACATGCTACTCACAAAAAAAGTATCTACATCTACGGAAGCCCGTTTCCACCACCCGATGATAATAACTAAAAAAGTCATAGTGAATTTTGTCTTGCATTTCTGACTTTTTTTCTCAGAATTGCATGATATAAACTCATTAGCTGTGTTTCCATTCACCTATTTGTATGCGCATTTTGGATTATCGCCTAAAAAAAACGCTGGATGAAAACGCACAACTTCTAAAAATGTGCATAAAAAAACATATGCGCACATTTGAGTAGGATACATTTTTTATCCGATAAGAAAAAAATGCACATAAACTTCAATGGAAACACATTAACCGAATAAATCCCTCCATGTGCATCGAAAAAAGTCATGTGACTTTACGCTGTGAGACGGGATAACTTGACTAACCCACGGATTGATCTCGTTCATAACATCTATAAGTTGTTATGGTCATTATGCAAATCCTGAGCAAAGTCTGTCATCAAAGTATTTCTGTATAATTGTCTTAACACGAGGAAGTGACGATTTTGTTCTCTTCGACTCGTATGGAAACGGTGCTTTATTTGTATATGTTTTATGCGATATTCCAGTTTTGCGCATAAGTTTAATTGTAATATTTGGATGGAAACATAGCTATAGTCTGATCAAATTGTGATTAAAAACATGTTGAATTCTATAGAAATTAAATCCGAATTGTGAGATATAAACTCATTTTAAATCTCAATTGTGACTTTTCTCAGAATTGCACGTTTATATCTTAGATAAGTGTTTTAGGTTTGACTTTATAACATGCACGATTATAAAATATAAACTCACAACTGCAAGAAAATTGTCTTTTTTCCCTCAGAATTGGACTTTAATTACAAAAAAATATATTTGTAAAAATAAAACTGCGGAAAGAAGGTCAGAATTGCAAGATATAAACACGCGATTGTGAGAAAAATTGTGAGATAAAAAATTATTTTATTTTCAGTGGTGAAAACAGACTTCCATAAACATCTTCCACGTAAATATAAGATTATGAAATGTACAGTAAACAGAAGTTTTACATGGCATATTTATTTGGGTGACAACATCAAATATAAGTTACTGTAAACAAAACTAATATAACTTTAAATAAATAAATTCTGTACATATATAGAAACAAGGAGGGTGAGTAAATGATGACTCAATGCTCGTTTTTCTCTTAAAGTTAGTAACATTTCTACTTTTAGTGACTCTCCGAAACTGAATTAGTAGTATGATCGAACTTAGAAACTAGACCACGGTAAAACATGTCTTTGACGTCAGTGAAAAGTGTGAATGAGAAACAAACTACTATACAGTGACCACTAAAGAGTCCCTTTGCTTGCTGGTGAAAGCCCGTTTAGTAAAGACAGAAAGAGAGAGAAAGTGGCTTCTAGTGAAGTGCGTCACTCGTGGACCGAGAGAACACTCTTCCGCATCATCAAAGCCGTGCTCCGTAGCATACGCGTGGGAGTACAGCCGCAGTATGAATGAAGAAAACAAGCACCATCCGCAGTCATATCATCAGAACAAAGCTTTACCTTCCATATTTACAGTAGGGCCAACGCATGTTTCAAATACACGGTGTATTTGGGTCGCTGGATTTTATTCTTAGCCACCGCTGCACAGCATGGGGCTTTTTTTTAAACGTCAGTAGCAAAACAAACGATGTGTTTTCGTGACACAGGAACAGGACCGGAACTGAAACACAGTCAGTACGGATCAGTTGTTTGCGAGGGCAGTGCCGGTTACACGGTGGCTCCAGCAGAGCAGATCTCCTTTCATAAGTCCCGTTACTATCACTGCAGCCAATTTCCATGCATCCCTCTGGAATCACAAGTGCCTCCGCTTCTCTCTGGAAACGTAGACCCGCTTTTTTGGGCCCACATCAAAGTGCCATATCAAAGGGTTACGGCATGTTCTTTAGACCCGTTCCAACAGTGTTTCAGTGTTATTCGGTACAGATTGCTGCACAGCGGATGTCAAAGTGTTGGGAAAAGTTACTTTTAAAACTAATGCATTGCAATATTGTGTTACTCTGTAAAAGGGAAACTAATTGCATTACTTTTTATGGAAATGAATGCATTACACTCATCAAGCATTCAGTCAAAGAACATCTCTTTCTTACCTTTTTATAATCTGAAGAACCTTCTTTCGCCACAAAGAGCACAGAACGCTTCTTCAGATGTTAAAGGAACCATTTAGACAAAAATATTCTTCTATGACATCGTGTGTACGTTACTTTTGGGTTACTTTTTGTCACCTTGGCTTGGCTTGTTTATTCGTTTTTTTTATTATAAGTTATATTTTTGGCTCTTTCACACCACAAATATAAATAATAAGCCTCATGCTGAAGGAAATGCATTTGCATGTCAATTTCTCCCAACACAGGGACGGGAGAGCTGTCAGTCAATAAATGGGCAAAAAAGTAACCTTTGTTGTAAACTTAAAAGTAATGAATTACTTGAAAAAGTAATCTGGTGCTGTGGATGTCACCGGGGGCTGATCAAACACATGTCGAGAGGGGTACGACTCATTAAAGCTGCTCTAGAATCAGCCCGTTCCTTTATTTGTTGTCTTAATTTGTTTTGGGGCTGCTTCGCCATGTCTTCTGGTTGGCCTCAGCAGGGCTGTTAACACACAGCACATTTTACATGCTGCCATTAAAAGCCGCACTCTTTAAATCCCAGGCTTATTTTTAGCTCGTCTCTGTTCTGGGAAGAAGAAGAAAAAACAGGGAAAGTGGTTTGAATGCAGACTGGAGTTCATCTCCTCCAAGCGTCCCGCGCCAGTAAAAGCTCCGACTGAATCATACGAATTTGAGACGTTTGGAGGCAGTTTGATAGAGTGCTTTTCGGTTAACGTCTCTAATGCCTGTAAGAACATGCAAGCAGCAAATGCTCAATGAATCACGTTGACGTCAGAACAACGCTGTGCTAATATCCTACACAACACCACATGTTATTCCAGCATCACTCCGTGGGAGGTCAATCAAAGCCGTTACGACACACATGTAGAGAGTTATAAGCTTGAACACAGTGTGAGCATTGTGTTTGGTGTGTCATAATGAAAAGCAGAATTCAAGTTAAATTCAATCGGATGCCAGTTTGGGTGTGAAAGCAGGGTTAAAAGGTATAATTTGTGTACACTCTATAGGCCTATATCGTACGTCTTAGGACAAAAGCTTCATGTGATGTAAATACAAATGTACTCATAATGCTTTGAAAGATGTAAATACACCGTGCATATGAAAATGATTCCCTTTCTTGTTTGGCAATTCTGAACCACAGAGACTTTTTTGACCGCGATCAACACAAAAAAATACATTGTTTCAAAAATCTACAATTTGGTCACAGTTATTATGGAAAACAAGGAGGTGAACACTTATCGGCGCTGTATTTTAGAGATGATTTATAGCAGGCCAACCCTGGGGCTGAGCTTACTGTTTACTAAGGAAATGAAATAAAAGTCTGCAGTTGTTTCCAGAAGTGAATTAATTTGGCTGAACTCGGATCGATCTGTGAATAAGATAAACTCTAAATATAACCCACTGTGAGCTCGCCACTTCAAGACCTGCTCAGATTTGTTCTCGGTGAAGAACACAATCAGACTTTTTCTGGCCATTGCATGTTCGTCTTGCAATTCTGAACTCTGAAATAGAAATGGCAAGTTATAAAGTACGATTCTGAGGGGGGGAAGGGCTATTTTATTACAACTACAAGTTTTTATCTGACTTTATAAATCCAACTGCAAGTTTAAATCTGATTGCAATTGAGAAAAAAAGTCAGAATTGCGAAATGTAAACTTTCAATTGGAAGAAAAAAGTCTGAATAGTGAGAGAAAAAGTAGCAATTATTTTTATTCAGTGGCAGAAACGGGCTTCCGTATAATTTGTGCATTGTGACAATAGATGTGTTTTGTTTCTGTCAGTTTTTGCGGTATGGAAATGAAATATCTCTTATTTGCCACTGTTCATTGACATAATGAACTGTAAAATATTCTGTAAGGCATATTTGATGAAGTTTTGAAACATTTACACACGTGTTTATTTCGCATTTCTCAGGAAATAATGTATTGAACTACTTCCTAATACCATCGGTTGAGAATCTTTCCAAACAGCCTAGTTACAGTGACCATAACAATTCACAAAGAACAATATAATAACAGTTAATATTGCATTTTGCCGTTTGCGAAGGTGGTTGTTCCCTATAACTGAAGAAGAGGTGTCAGCGTGCATCTGCACCTTATATATACAGTGGGGCAAAAAAGTATTTAGTCAGCCACCAATTGTGCAAGTTCTCCCACTTAAAAAGATGAGAGAGGCCTGTAATTTGCATCATAGGTATACCTCAACTACGAGAGACAAAATAAGAAAAACAAATCCTGAAAATCACATTGTAGGATTTTTAAAGAATTTATTTGCAAATTATGGTGGAAAATAAGTATTTGGTCAATAACAAAATTTCATCTCAATACTTTGTTATATACCCTTTGTTGGCAATGACAGAGGTCAAACGTGTTCTGTAAGTCTTCACAAGGTTTTCACACACTGTTGCATTCTTTCTCCTCCAAACACGACAAGTTGAGTTTTTACCAAAAAGTTCTATTTTGGTTTCATCTGACCATATGACATTCTCCCAATCCTCTTCTGGATCATCCAAATGATCTCTAGCAAACTTCAGACGGGCCTGGACATGTACTGGCTTAAGCAGGGGGACACGTCTGGCACTGCAGGATTTGAGTCCCTGGCGGCGCAGTGTGTTACTGATGGTAGCCTTTGTTACTTTGGTCCCAGCTCTCTGCAGGTCATTCACTAGGTCCCCCGTGTGGTTCTGGGATTTTTGCTCACAGTTCTTGTGATCATTTTGACCCCACGGGGTGAGATCTTGCGTGGAGCTCCAGATCGAGGGAGATTATCAGTGGTCTTGTATGTCTTCCATTTTCTAATAATTGCTCCCACAGTTGATTTCTTCACACCAAGCTGCTTACCTATTGCAGATTCAGTCTTCCCAGCCTGGTGCAGGTCTACAATTTTGTTTCTGGTGTCCTTTGACAGCTCTTTGGTCTTGGCCATAGTGGAGTTTGGAGTGTGACTGTTTGAGGTTGTGGACAGGTGTCTTTTATACTGATGATGAGTTCAAACAGATGTCATTAATACAGGTAACGAGTGGAGGACAGAGGAGCCTCTTAAAGAAGAAGTTACAGGTCTGTGAGAGCCAGCAATCTTGCTTGTTTGTAGGTGACCAAATACTTATTTTCCACCATAATTTGCAAATAAATTCTTTAAATATCCTACAATGTGATTTTCTGGATTTTTTTTCTTATTTTGTCTCTCATAGTTGAGGTATACCTATGATGCAAATTACAGGCCTCTCTCATATTTTTAAGTGGGAGAACTTGCACAATTGGTGGCTGACTAAATACTTTTTTGCCCCACTGTACAGTAGTCTCTGCACAGTCTGCTCATTTCTGAGAAACACTATCTTGAATCAGAAAAGCCAGGGGACAAGGAGCATGAGAGCCCCTTTGAAACCAGGAGAAGGTTTGGCCGCCCGCTGCTCTAGAAATCGAGAGGAAAGGATTACGAGATTAGTACTAACAGGATGCAGTAAATTCTCATTATGCTATTTGGAGAGAAAAGGGCAGAAAATGTCAGACAGCTCTTGAGTAGTCAAGAGAGAATACCAAATATTTACACACACGCATACGCCAACACACACACAAACACTGTTGGACGGGCAAGCGTAGAATATGTCAGGCCTCACTGGAGGGGCTGAGGCGAGGGGGGGGGGGGGTAGTGTATGTGAAAGTTGCAATGTTGGGCTTTGGTCTTCAAGTGCAAGAGAGAGAAACTCATCTGGATTTGGCCTGGGAAAGAAGTTTTAGTGCCCTTTAAAAATATGCATGCTGTACCTGAAGGATACAGAAAAATATAAAATACTTTTTTTCAAAATGGTTTATGGACATGCATGGATCGTATTTATGGTATTGTTATTGTCTTTCAGTTATTTTTAATGTGATTCTTATGGCGCTTACCTTTTACTTTTTTTGCATTTTAGAAATCGACTGCATTAAATGAACTGCCTGCCCACTCCTTGAATTCTTTCACTCTCCACAAAGACGTTTTAAAACAATTTACAGCCACAGAGAGTCACAACAAGGAAGCTTGTAGCTGAGCTAAGGATCTCTTTCACCGCACAGAGGATGGTATTGTCATTAAAACGGTACTTGAGCCTGAAACATCTGACAGGTGGATCTTCAAACCCTTTAAACTCTCTCTCTTAATTCTTTTTGTCAGGCATCTCGTTGGGTCCACAGTAACGGGTCTCGGCGGCTTCATTAAGGCAAATCAGCTGTTCTTGAAGCCACTGCAGCTGCGTGCATTTTCCGTAAAATACGCCTCGCGCATGCCCAGCGGGCTTCAGCATCTAGTGGCTTGATAGATGTACCATAATCCTTGTAAAATGATATGAGATGGAAAGTTTTCCGAATTTTGCGCTCCAAACGAAATCAAGAAAATGTCAAAAAATAGCCGTTACGTAAATCACCTCTTGCCCTGAAAATCGCATGCGATGGCTGACTCGCTGGAGAGAATTTACAGTAGGAAACATCAGGGAAACTAATATCTGGCTGTCAAACAGATTTAACATTCAAAAACAAAACATCAATTGTCCACTGAAAGTAGAGACGGCTTTCCTTCTGGATTCCTGCATGGATGTGGACTAACTGAACGGCCACTGGACTTTGGACCCGGTCGGCCTTCAGAGCGCTGAGGCTTTGGATCCGGTCGGCCTTTAGAGCGCTGAGGCTTTGGATCCGGTCGGCCTTTAGAGCGCTGAGGCTTTGGATCCGGTCGGCCTTTAGAGCGCTGAGGCTTTGGACCCGGTCGGCCTTTAGAGCGCTGAGGCTTTGGATCCGGTCGGCCTTCAGAGCGCTGAGGCTTTGGACCCGGTCGGCCTTCAGAGCGCTGAGGCTTTGGACCCGGTCGGCCTTTAGAGCGCTGAGGCTTTGGATCCGGTCGGCCTTTAGAGCGCTGAGGCTTTGGATCCGGTCGGCCTTTAGAGCGCTGAGGCTTTGGATCCGGTCGGCCTTTAGAGCGCTGAGGCTTTGGATCCGGTCGGCCTTTAGAGCGCTGAGGCTTTGGATCCGGTCGGCCTTTAGAGCGCTGAGGCTTTGGACCCGGTCGGCCTTTAGAGCGCTGAGGCTTTGGATCCGGTCGGCCTTTAGAGCGCTGAGGCTTTGGATCCGGTCGGCCTTTAGAGCGCTGAGGCTTTGGATCCGGTCGGCCTTCAGAGCGCTGAGGCTTTGGACCCGGTCGGCCTTTAGAGCGCTGAGGCTTTGGATCCGGTCGGCCTTTAGAGCGCTGAGGCTTTGGACCCGGTCGGCCTTCAGAGCGCTGAGGCTTTGGACCCGGTCGGCCTTTAGAGCGCTGAGGCTTTGGACCCGGTCGGCCTTTAGAGCGCTGAGGCTTTGGACCCGGTCGGCCTTCAGAGCGCTGAGGCTTTGGACCCGGTCGGCCTTTAGAGCGCTGAGGCTTTGGACCCGGTCGGCCTTTAGAGCGCTGAGGCTTTGGATCCGGTCGGCCTTTAGAGCGCTGAGGCTTTGGATCCGGTCGGCCTTTAGAGCGCTGAGGCTTTAGACCCGGTCGGCCTTCAGAGCCTGAGGCTTTAGACCCGGTCGGCCTTCAGAGCGCTGAGGCTTTAGACCCGGTCGGCCTTTAGAGCGCTGAGGCTTTGGATCCGGTCGGCCTTTAGAGCGCTGAGGCTTTGGATCCGGTCGGCCTTCAGAGCGCTGAGGCTTTGGACCCGGTCGGCCTTTAGAGCGCTGAGGCTTTAGACCCGGTCGGCCTTTAGAGCGCTGAGGCTTTGGATCCGGTCGGCCTTTAGAGCGCTGAGGCTTTGGACCCGGTCGGCCTTCAGAGCGCTGAGGCTTTGGACCCGGTCGGCCTTCAGAGCGCTGAGGCTTTGGATCCGGTCGGCCTTCAGAGCGCTGAGGCTTTGGACCCGGTCGGCCTTTAGAGCGCTGAGGCTTTAGACCCGGTCGGCCTTCAGAGCGCTGAGGCTTTAGACCCGGTCGGCCTTTAGAGCGCTGAGGCTTTGGATCCGGTCGGCCTTCAGAGCCTGAGGCTTTGGACCGGTCGGCCTTTAAAGCGCTGAGGCTTTGACCGGTCGGCCTTCAGAGCGCTGAGGCTTTGGATCCGGTCGGCCTTTAGAGCGCTGAGGCTTTAGACCCGGTCGGCCTTCAGAGCGCTGAGGCTTTGGACCCGGTCGGCCTTTAGAGCGCTGAGGCTTTAGACCCGGTCGGCCTTCAGAGCGCTGAGGCTTTGGACCGGTCGGCCTTAAGCGCTGAGGCTTTAGACCGGTCGGCCTTTAGAGCGCTGAGGCTTTGGACCCGGTCGGCCTTTAGAGCGCTGAGGCTTTGGACCCGGTCGGCCTTTAGAGCACTGAGGCTTTCACCAGATCTTCAGCTGAAAAGAAGGAACACTCTCAGAAAGAAATGAGTACCTTTAGGGGTCCAACAGCTTGACACTGGGGCAGGGGTACTGTCTTCAGTCCTAAAGGGTTCATAATAGTACATGACGTGACATATTACCAGTGTTGGAGGTTATGCATTACAAGTAATGTGATTTATGTAATCAGATTACTTTTTGCCAAGTAACTCGTAAAGTAACGCATTACTTTTAAATTTACAACAAAATATCTCAGTTAATTTTTCTAATGAGTAACGCAAATAAGCCCAGGTGACAAAAAGTAATGCAAAAGTAACAATGCGTGACAAAGTAACACAATTAGTTACTTTTTTATGGAGTAACGAAATATTGCAATGCATGACTTAAAAGTATAAATTATGGCCCGGTTTCACAGACAGGACTAGGCCTTAGCTAAATTAAGACATTTAAGCAGCTTTTATAAAAATGTCTTAGAAGAAAACGTTACAGGTCAAGATCAATGGCACGGACATATTTTAAGATATATCAGAGCAAGATATTTTTAGTTGAGACGGCTCAAACATGCATTTTAGTCTGAGACAAGCCTTATAAGCCTTGTCTGTGAAACCGGGGGTAAAAGTATTAAAAGTATCTTTTCTCAACACTGCTTAAGTGTGCATATCACTACTCTAAGGTACTGTTATGAATCCTTTATTGGTAAAGAAGGTACAAAGGTGTCCCTTTGAGACAGTGACAAGCTGTTGTACAGTGTAGAGTTGGGCTACAGAAAGGCTCCCCAGTTTGTCTTTAAAGCAGTTTTACCATGTAAGGCATTTGCACAGTCTTTCATTTTCAGCCTGGACACAAATACCCGAGAGAAAAAACGCTGAATCATATCACACAAACACGATCAACGGCAGTCGTGGTAGCAAAGTTTTACAGTGACCACACAGACTGCGAAAGCACACTGAATCATATATATATACAGACCGAGAGCCGTAGAGGGGGCGTGCATATATTTCACTCGCATTGCTGAATGGATTTATTTCCTTGGCCTGACTTCTATGATTCAGCAGACAGAAATGTGGCATTTCAACAGCTACACACATACACCTTTTCATATTAACCTGCTGGTAAAGACATTGCGCCGTTAGAAGTGCTCTTAATGTTTTCTATGAACTGCTTCCAGAGGGTAAAATAATCATGCCATCAGATGTTCACATTAAAGTGCACTTAAAGAAGTAGAGCAAAAGCAGATTTGCCTCTGAGCTCCATGATGGAGCGTTTTTCTTAAGCATTGCTATTTATCTCAAAGGCAATTGCTCGGCAGGACCAAGCGGACAACTGGAGTCTGAAATCTTTGCTCATGGATGCTCAGGTGTGAGATTTGTTGGGTAGAGATGAAAAAGACGACCAGACTCAACCTCCTGTTTTGTGTGTCATGGTTTGAAGATGGTAACCAGGCAGAATGTGTTGGTTTATGCCAGTCCAGTCAATCTCATCAGTCTTAGAAGAATAAAGCCCTGCGCCGTGGTGGCAACTGTTGGGGAAACGCTTCATCAACGCCGCAGCAATCAAAGTTCTTCCATATGGAAAGGCCGTTTAGCTAATTAAATAAGCTGAGTGAGTGAGTGAGTGCTTGAGGACATCAAGGTTTATATGACCTCTTGGCTTCTGAGCCGGAGAAGTTTTTCTGCAACACGGCCAAAGAAAGCCAACGACAACCAGTCGGCTTTTGACTTGAATGACAACACAAACCCAAGCTAGAACAACACTCGCCGGGTCTGCGACTGCTAGGAAAACAACTGACTCCATGCAACCAATTTTTCAGCTGCTCAAGGGATGCTGGGATACTGGAGATGGCTCTGAAAGCCAGAGTCACTGCAGGAACCTGCGCTCTCATTAGGAGACTTTCCCGGACTCACGGCCGTGTCCATGTCTCCTCATCGTCTCACTCACTCACTCGTTCAAGTTCCTCGTCCATTTGCTGACATTTATTACAGGTCTTTCTCACTGCACCCAGTCAGCAAGGCATGCTGTTTAAGAATAATATTTCTTGTGTATAATTCAGAGTAAATACTCGGCTTCAGCTCATAGCTTCTTTGCACGGCAAAAGCTCCTAATTCAAATTGTGATCGGTCACAAGGAGCATCGTAAATATGGGAGTGAAGTATGGGATTTATGGCATCCAAAAAATGTGTTTATTTGGAGCAAATGTGCAAAAAATGGCTGATAAAATTCAGTCTAAAAACTACAACAATTACCAACTCTCTTCTAAACAAATGAGGCCATGTAGCATACACATCGTTCCCGCTCTTACAAATTGGAATGTACCATTGTTTATAAATTAAACTCTTGCCTTACAACATGATTAATACATGACAATTAAGAAGAAGAGTTAAATAGGTAAATGCAATCTAAGGATGGATAAAACAAAACCTATTTGCACAAACATTTCCTAAAATGGGTGCTTCCTCACAAATGTGTGGTACTTAATGCCATGCACTTAGCTATAACAGGAACCATAAACCAGCAAGCCCCACGTAAATATTATAAACTTAACAAAAACCGTAAGAACATAATAAAAACAGTGATGGAAGACAAATTAAAGGTCATTGATTTCCAGAATGCTGGTCTCTTTTCTCCCTCAGTCTCATAAAGTGGATATTTTTAGATTCAAGACCAACACATTTACTCATGTTGTTAGTGGTTTGTGCAGTTGGCTACTGGATTGCACCGGTCTGCCGCAGGTTTTCTCCTCACCACGGGCCAGCAGTGTCTTGGACTGAGTTATTTTGTGTTTGTAGTGTGTGAGGTCCGGTTGTTGTCCTCGCGCTATACCATATGTGACCCTAGAGGGTCAATTTTTTGAAATTGAGATGTATATATGATCTGAAAGCTGAATATATAATCTTTCCATTGATGTATGGTTTGTTATGATCGGAAAATATTTGAATCTGAATCTGAGGGTGCAAAAAAATCTAAATATTGAGAAAATCATCTTTAAAGATGTCCAAATGAAGTTCTTAGCAATGCATATCACTAATCAAAAATTAAGTTTGATATATTTACAGTAGGAAATTTACTAAATATCTTCATGGAACATGATCTTAATATCCTAATGATTTTGGCATAAAAGAAAAAATGATAATTTTGACCCATACAATGTATTTTTCTGGATATTGCTACAATTATACCGTGCTGCTTTTTGTGCTCCAGGGTCACATATAATCTCAGTCTTATTAATATCGGTCAAAAATACAAATAATTTCTAATACATCAATGAAGAAAAGCGATTACACATTTCAGCGCGGGCGAGAGTGCATGCATTAAGATTTCTCCTGTCGTTTATCGACCTGTAGTGGTTTATACGCTTACAGCACCCTTAACTGCAGATGTTATGGGTCGAGGACATATTTTCCAGTCTGCTGTTCTGAGCACAGGGATGTGAATGAAGCTTCAGGTATCCTGCAGCACTGTTCTCATCAGGAGGGTGTTAATCTTTAACGGCGCTGTCTGTGAGGAGACGTCTGTCGGGCCCTTCAGAGCCACAGGATTCCTCTGACTCTCTTTTATAGTGCGCTCGAGTGACTCCAACCTTTCCTGAGGAGCTCCACTGTTTTCAGTAAGACGAGGTCAAGTTTACAGCATCTATATGTGACACTGAGACACTAGATGGAAACACCCAAGCAGTGACATGTCCACAAACACACATAATGGACCAAATTCATGCGTTTCGCCAGAGTCAGATTCAAATAAACCAATGCAACCAACAACGGTTGCCTCCGAAGACTAAATACATGGCACTGCCATAGTTTTAATACAAGAAAAATAATTAAGAAGAATCCATTTTCTCTTGTTTACTCTTGTTTTTAAAGTTTCTTTACAGCAGAATTAATTGAATAGTGTTCGCATCATTGAAGCACTGTTCATCGATGTAAAGCTGCTTTATACAATACAGAAATAATCGACAACAGCATCATTCTTGAGAGTCATTTCAAAGATATATACAGGTTTGGGATAGCATGACAGAGTGTGTAAACGATAGAATTGTAGTGAAAAAAATGATTGTGTAAAGCAGAAATATGAATTCTTCTCATGGGATATAATGGAACTTTAGTCCAATTAAACTTTAGAAAATCAAGGTTCTATATTAAAACCTATGGTGTATAAAAAAAAGGTATTTGTGTATCAGGGACATATTTTTTTTCCGTTTGTGACCCTGGACCACAAAACCAGTCATAATGGTCAATTTTTCGACATTGAGATTTATACATCATCTGAAAGCTGATTAAATAATATGAACATTGATGTATGGTTTGTTATGATCGGACAATATTTGGCCGAGAAAATCTGGAATCTGAGGGTGCAAAAAAATAAAATCTAAATACTGAGAATATCACCTATATATTAAGTTCTTAGCAATGCATATTACAAATCAAAAATGAAGTTTTGATATATTTACGGTAGGACATTTACTAAATAACTTCACGGAACATGATCTTTACTTAACATCCTAATGATTTTTGGCATAAAAGAAAAATCTATAATTTCGACCCATACAGTATATTTGCTACAAATAGACCCCAGCGACTTAAGACTGGTTTTGTGCTCCAGGGTCACATTTCATGACCCTTTAATATAATGAAATTTGATTTTTATAATGGAGCCAAAATGTGCATTCTGACTCCATTACTCCATTAATAAACCGGTTGTTATAGTCCTAATGGGATAATTTACTAATACGCTAACAGTAAGTCAGATATAATAGTGAATGACTAAAGAAAAATGCACTTTATTTTCAGAAGTGATTTTTTTTTTAAAGCTTCAAAATATAAGATTATTGGAGTATGTATTATATCGCAGTCTTTCTACTTCAAAATTGAATGTCACTTGCCTTTTTTGGGGGGTTGGGGATTATTTACTAGCAATTTCTAAGTGAAAATTGCTTCAATATAAATCCTACACCAGATTTTATTCCGTCTAGGTTTGCTTTGGACAATAGCCGCAATGTAGTAAACCGACCTCGTTCACATAAACAGAGAAAATCCATATTCGTCAGAAGTGTGAAAAATGGACAACTATGTGCATAAATGTTGTCTTTACTTTCCCCGCCGCAAACACAGTTATTACTGAATAAAAACAGCTTTCACGTTTACCACTGTATACACAACATCAATATAAGGTTGAACCCTAACAAGCTACATTAACAAATACAAAGAGGGCTATTAATCGCCCACGGCTCTGCTCTCGGGAGCTCTGTGGGACGCAGACACCGCCCCTGGTTAACCAAACTTTCCAGCGGCCACACTGACTAAACCACAGCCGCTGTAGTGAAGCCATGAAGCTGTGCGTAAAACTGTCACACTGACTTTAACTCTCCCAATGGAGACTATAGCCCCCGTTCAATTCTGTTCGATCAAATGAAGCTGATCTGTTAAACACCCTGTTGATCTGATCTCTTAGAAGTGTTTGGGCTATGCTTTAAACTGTAAGTATAAAAACAACATTGACCCTACTGACGTTCATTGTGTGTGTATGTGTATATATATAAAGATTAAGATTTGATTCAAAATATCTTCTTTTGTGTTCTGGAGAAAAATTGAGCAAAAGTAAAGAAGAATTTTGGTAAAATTTTATTTTATTATTAGTAGTAGTAGAAGTAGTAATAGTAGTATTTTGTAAAGTTGGAGTAGAATAAGAAAATCTGAACATAATTCAGAACATGTTTTTAAAAATTTAAGTATCTGAGGTTCCACCCCCCAAAAACAATTTAATAAATCAAATATGAATTCAAATATACTTTTCAATATATTTAAAAGTTAAAATTTACAAAAATGACCAAAAGAGATTGCTAAAATATATTTTAAAATATATTAACTGTAATATATTTTCTACTAATATATTTTTGGCCATTTAAAAAAATCTATATTTTCAAAATAGAAATATACTGCAAAAAATGCTTTTCTTACTTAGATTTTTTTTGTCTTGTTTTCAGCCAAAATATCAAAAAAATCTTAAATCGAGAAGGATTTTCTA